>PVKU01015078.1:0-19775 GCA_004027475.1 Anoura caudifer | reverse complement strand
AGGGTTCAAGAACTCCCCCACCCTTTCGGGGAGACCCTGAGTCAAGACTGAAAGGAATGACCAGTAACACTAGAAGGAGGAATTCTGTTGCAATATGTGGGTGGCCTCCTAATTACTGGGACATCATTTCAGCAGTGTTTAACTAATACTTTAGCTACCTTGAACTATCTGGCATCTTGTGTCTATAAAGTGTCAGTACGGAAAGCCCAGATTTGCCAACAAGCAGTTAATTTTCTTCAGTTTCTTCTTGAACCTGGTAAAAGGAGTCCCATTGGAAACAGAAAAGAAACCATACTCCACATGAGAGCTCCCAGTACCAAGAGGCAGTTAGGAGGATTTCTGGGGATGGCAAGCTACTGCCGCATTTGGATTCCACATTTTGGGCTTATCGCCAAAGCACTGTATGAAGCTCTGAAGGGATCAGAATATAGCCCTGTAGAGTGGACAAAGGAGTGCGCTCAGGCCTTTGAGTCCCTGGAGGCGTACCTGTCTTCATCACCAGCCTTGGAGCTTCTAAACTTACTAAAGCCCTTGCAATTCTATGTGCACAAAAGACAGGGTGTTGCTTTAGGAATCCTCACCCAAATGCTTAGTGACATTCCACAACCCACTGCGTACTTGCCAAAGAACCCAGATCACACTATCCAGGGGTAGCCCACTTGTTTAAGATTGGTGGCAGCTACCTGTGAACTCTTGCAGGAAGCTGGAAAGTTTTCCTTGGGACAGCCTATCACGATTTATGCACCTCATCATGCGTTGAGCTTGCTGGAGAAAAAAAGTGAACATGTGGCTCACTGCTGGAAGAATGGGCAGGTACCAAGCCATTCTTCTTGACAATCCCGATGTCTCCCTCAAAAACCAAAGTAAGTTAAATCCTGCCTCTCTTCTCCCAGAGCCCGACTCAGCTGCATTGATGCTTGACTGCTGAAATAATTGATTAAGTTTATTCTAGTAAAATCGATTTACAGGACCATCCTCTAGAAGAAGCAGACTGGACTTTTTATACAGATGGAAGCAGTTATATAGACAAGGGAAGCAGAAAGGCTGGGTATGCAGTTGTGAGTCTTGAAGGGATAGTGGAAGTCAAGGACTTGCCACCAGGAGCTTCTGCTCAGAAAGCTGAACTGATGGCACTGATGAGGGCACTGGAATTGTCTCAGGAAAAGAGAGTGAATGTGTATACCAACTCAAGGTGCACTTTCTTGATTTTGCATGCACATGGTTCAATTTGGAAGGATAGAGGACTGTTAACCTCCAATAGAAAGGAGATTAAGCATGCAGCAGAAATTTTGAAATTATTAGCGGCTCTTCAGGTACCTTTAGAGGTGGTAGTTATGCACTGCCCACGGCATCAGAAAGAGGACACTGACGTGGCTGGAGGAAACAATCTGGCTGAATGGGCAGCAAAAGAGGCTGCTAAAGGAATATTTATAATGCCCTTGGTACCTGTTCTGGACTTGTCACAATCTGACCCTGAATATTTGACTGCAGACTTAGAGAAAGGTAAGGGTTGCGGTTTGATGAAGAAGGTCCTGATAGTGAATGGACAAAGAATAAGAAAGGAGTTATACTGCTTCCTGAGCATTTAGTGGAACTAATCATGAAGCATTTGCAAGAGGCCACACAGTATGGAAGAGACTCATTAACCACCTATGTTAATCCACGGCTCACAGGTCCTAGAATTTCTAAAGGCATCAGAAAAGTAATTGCTAGATGTGTTGTGTGCCAGAAGAACAACCCCAAAATAGAACCCCATTAAAGGAAAGAAGGAAAGCAATATCAAGGACAGTGCCTACTTGAGGACTGGCAAATAGACTTCACTCAGATGCCAAGGGTCCAAAACTGGAAATATTTGTTAATCTTTGAGGATACCTTTTCAGGGTGGGTAGAAGCCTATGCCACTAGAACAAAGAAATCTTCAGAGATAGTGAAAGCATTACTGAAGGAAGTAATCCCTCACATTGGCCTCCCTGGCAGCATTCAAATTGATAATGGACTTGCTTTCATTTCAGAAATCACACAGAAGTTTAGTAAAATTTTAAGATTTAAGTGGAGATTCCACACAGCATGGAGACCCCAGGCTTCTTGGAAGGTAGAGAAGATGAATCACACCTTGCAGAAATATACAGCCAAACTGTGTCAAGAAACTCATCTTCATTGGGATCAAGCCTTGCCTGTTGCCCTGCTGAGGATAAGGGTGGCTCCTTGAAGCAGGATTCAGTTGAGTCCTTATGAAATTGTGTGTGGGCAGCCATTTCAGGTCACAATTGGTATGGGAGATATGTCTATAGATCAAGAAATGAAGGTAAAGGAATATGTACAACAGTTAAGTCAAACCTTAGCTGTAACTAATGACTTTGCCTGTATTAGAGACTTCTCCCCTACAGGTTCACTGCATTCCTTAGAACCAGGAGACAAGGTGCTACTCAAGACCTGGAGGACAGGATCTTCTCCAGAGAGTCAAGTAGAAGAGAACTGGCCTGGACCTTGGGACATACTCCTCACCACCCCAACTGCGATGAAGTTGGCAGGAAGAAAACCTTGGATTCATCACACCAGGATAAAGAAAGCACTAGAGGAACAGTGGACCACCGAGCCTCAGGAAAACCTGAAAGTCATCTTTCAGAAACAATGACTTATGCTCTCTTCTTTACCCCTTATTTAATCCCTTGTTATGGACAACTTATTCCCTTCAAACGGGATGAAAATATTTGGGCATATTTAACAAAAAATGTTCTGAATATTTCTGACTTTTGTCTTGCAGGAGGAAGTTACATTGAAAAGCCTTAGAAATTATACTATATTTGAACAAATCGAAAAGAAAATGACTTACTCTGATATTTCTAATTGGGGACCAGTGGTGACTATAAAGGACAGGGAAATGTTTTCCTTAAAGGTCACTAATGTAATCCCAGCTAGAGTGTGCAACTTTTGTCAACTGTATGAAACACTGTCTTGTGCTCTCAGCAGGTGTGAAAATGAATTGCACCACCACCACTGATGTATCTTATGCTTATGCTCATGTTAAACTGCCAACAGGACAGTTTCTGATTATGTGGAATGACTGTCTATATTCCAGCAAATAGTTCTGGGGGACCATGCTGTCTAGTAAGACTGACAGTGTTTACACCTCAGAAGCCCCACTTGACCCAGGTTCGACGGGATCTCTCCCTTACACCCGATTGTTTCAGTGACTTATGACTCTTTAGCCCTGCCAAATGCAAGTCTTTAACTCTATTTGTAAAGCCAGCCATGGTAACCTATTTGAAATAAGCAGATTAGCCTGCACTATGGCAAAAGCTTTTAATGCCACCTCCTAACCCATCAGTGCCATTAGTCAAGAACTAGGACAAGTCAGAGAAGCAGTACTGGAAAATTATGCAGCTATAGACGACCTTCTTTTAAGGCATAATCATGGATGTGAAGAATGTAAAGGACTCAGCTGTTTTAACCTAACTGTAGTTCACTGCTCATAGAGCATAAAGTAAAGCAAATAAATGATGTGGTGTCCAATATAAAACAGAGAGGGATTCTTTTGTATTGACTTGTCTAAACTAACCTCCTGGCTGCCTAGTACACCTGGTCTTCCAGAGGTATATTGTGTGGTAGGTCAAAGTGGGCTACTTATGGGTTGAGCTCCAAGGTACTGTCACCTCCAGAGTCACACAAAACCCTCTTATGTGTCTTGGGTTCCCTCCTGCGTGCTAGGTAACCAACTTTCATGTGTGCTCCCTAGTACCAGTCAACTATTTCATTACATTCGTGTTGAAATTCTCTATGAGGTCCTGCACATTTTGAAGGATTTTCTCAGACACCTGCACAGACATTCTTAGTCACCTAAGAATACCTGAGATTGAACTTGAAGGAGACAGTGCCTTTTGTTTCAGAGCTGAACAAGTCCAGTCTCTCATTTGCCCAGCACAGTGTTTTGTTGGGGCTCTCAAACAGCAGTTCCAGTAGAAAGCCAAGATTAAAAAACAGTCATCCATTTTTCCTTAGTTCTGAATTTTCACCTGTTAGTGTTGGCCTGGTTTCTCTCAACTTTTAACACATCAAGGATTTTAAAAAATCTTAAATACATTCAGGCATCTTATTTTAAAACAGGGAGGTCCAGCACTCTGAGAAAAACTCACCCAAGCTCACTTATTGCTCTGAGAGATGTTGGTGGGCTCAATATGCCCCCTGCTGGTACCTAGCAAGATGGCCAAGAGTGGGCTTCCCTGGAATATTGCCACACTGTGCCAAGTAAAAGTCAAAGTAAAACAGTTTTAAACATGTAGAGAATTTTTATGAGTTAATTATAGCTGGGAGAGAATATCTCTTAAAACTAAAAAAAAAAAAAAATGCTCCAGAGAATGGCAGTTTGGGGCCCTATCTGATACATTACAATCAAAGGAAAATGCATCAGGGTTTACATAAAATGCATTAGTGACAGATTAGGGAGTCAGGAGAAAGAGAAACAGGTGAAATCTCTGGGACTATAGAGTGGACACATACCATTTTTACATTGCTGGGTACAGGATAGTTGGCAGTTAACAATATAAAAACCATAAGAATTCGGGGTTTTTTTTAAGTTTTTTATTTTATTTTATTATTTTGGTGTCTGTTCTGGTGCAGTTATTGTTCCAGAAAAAAGGATATTACCCTGACATTTTAAAGGTATCTTATCCTAGATGCAAGAAGTCGCTATACAGGTTCAGTTAAAATAAAGACTGTCATGTTTCAGAAAAGAACCAGGGATAAAACAGGACTACCCACCATGACTGGATTTTGGTTACTAAGTTTAATTTCAGACCCCCCATGTGGTTACTTTGGGTCTCAGGGTTTGCAGGGTTCACCATGCAGGCCCCCACTGATGTTTTCAGGTTAGTATGTGGCTTTTCCTTGTTGTTGTTGCTGTTGCCGTTATCTGTACAGCACAATACTTCCAAATCCTGCAAAGGGAGAGAATTTACAGATAATTAACACTGGCCAATTATTTAATCAATCATATCAACATCAGGACACTTTAAAAAATACACTAAACCTCGGGATCAGACAGGTTCTGAGAGGGTGGGGGCCCAGGAAAGATAAGGAAGCTCCATTACTATCACCCAGTGTCTAGCCCAGTGTGTCTCTCCCATGCAGCTGTTCCGGAGTTAAAGTTCTTATAAAAAATCAGCAATACTAAATGAAACCATTTTCGGGTCCTGTGAGTCTTCCGAGAGAACTTTGACACCTAAAGTGGATAATGAAAAGTACCAACCTGGTAGTCCACCGGTCAGTAACGTGAGTAGCCTGGGCCCCACGTGCAATTGGCGTCAGAAGTGACAGCAGTGTTGTGTTACCAAGTCTTGAACCTGTGGGGTCGGCACACTTTTGGGTACTTACTGTTCAGAACTGAACTGAATTGTAGGACAGGCCATTGGAGAACTGTTTGTTAAAGGGAGCTAAAATCTCTTAATCTCATAGAGAAAAAACCTGGGCTGCTGTGATGCAGGAATCGACTATGAGATTGTGTGTGCCCTGCCTCTAGGAGGTGCTCAGGGAGTTTGCGCAGTCTTCATGTTCACTCCCCTCTCTCCCTCAGGCCTCTCACCCCTTGAGAGGCACGTTCACTTCCTATCCTCCCAGTTCTCACAGAGCCAGGCCTGAGGCCGTGAGTCCCTCCCAGGAGCCACGGAAGCACAGGCCTGTACATTCACACAGAATGCTGTCTTCCCCGAGGTGGGGCCATTTGCCAGATGCCTGAAAAGCCAAACAACGGACACCAGGTTGCAGTGAAAGGGGAAAAATCATAGATGTCATGGGAAACATTGAAAGGAGAATGGACAGCTGATGCTCAAAACCTGAATTCCCCAGTGGCTTACATTCAAGGGAAAAGTGAAAGAACAAATTAGAAATTTCAAAGTCGTGGGCTGTGAGGACTGCTCAATTACACTGTAAATTATTAGGATCTGATTCAGTTCTTCCCTGGCATCATTCTACTTAAGGGTTTTGAGTTATTAGAGTCCAGGAGTCTCCATGTTTGCAGACAACCCAGAGTTCTGTAACCAAGTTTGGGACTGTGTTGGTGACATTAATTTAAGAGCAGAGAACAGATCTATCCATCTTGTGCTTAGCAGGCCACATCCTTCTCTTATCTCAGACAATATATGTCTTGAAGCCTGTTTTAATGACAAGGTTTCATTTTTTTTTACTACACTTGTCAGGTAGTTTCTCTTAATTATCCTTTAACTAGAAATTAAGACAGCGGGATAAAAATATTTTTCCTGTCATCTTTTAAATTCTTCTAGCTGAGCTAATAATGAAATTAACACAGACAGATTAACTGAAGAGAATTCATCAAGTCTATTATACGAATAAATATTCTGGAGAAATAAAATTAGAGACCCAAAAAAGTATTGGTAGCTGAAGCTAATATGCTGTGCTGCAGCTAAAAAAAAAAAAAAAAAATGGTTTGTGCTTTGAGGCTTCAAAATGCAAAAAGCAACAACAAAAAGAGAAAAGCTATTTGCATGGTGATTCCAAACAAATGTTCAGTAAATAAAGATGTGCTAGGCCTCTTCATGTAAATGTTTCTCCTTGAGCTGGTTGCTGACGCTTCATCTTAACACTTTCTAGACAGTTAACAGGAGAGGGTGGTCAAAGATTTTTTGTGGTTTTTTTTTTTCTGACCTTTCTGATCCCCAGTTCAGTTCCTGTTATTTCCCAATAACAGGAGCATAATCAATACCCTAAAAGATGTGTCTGGTGTGGCAACTCTGCTTCCCTTCACAGTGGATCCTCAATTCTTAGGCTGCTTTATCAAGTCTCACTGAAAGCTCAGTTCCAGGACACCCAGTCACTTAATTAAAGTCATTGTGTACCTAACTCATTACCAAACCAGATAATGAAACATTGTTTTATCGATATAAGTATAATGACTATTGACTTCTTATTAGAGAAAAAGTAAAAAGATCACTTTGAACCAGCTAATGAAGATGTTCTGTGTTATAGCATCCACAGCCTCTCTCAGGTGGGCATCTTAGCTCCTGGAATATAACTGGATATGTGTGTTGTGACATTACCCACAGCTGCTCAGGAAGAACTAGGAGCCCTGTGTCCTGGCTCATGTCTCAGATTACTGTTTACGTTATCAGCACTTACTGCTTAATCAGTCCTTTTGTTGTGCTTTTACATGTCCCTAATTTTCATTAGTATTTGCCGAGCTTGTTGCTGCCTGGGACTCCAGTCACATTTCTATTGTTGATGAACTCAGGTCAGGAAGTCTCGCAGAGGGGCGCCTGCTCAGTTTCAATATCATCTAAGTACTTTCATGTTTAACTTACCTTAGTTTCAAAACACGGACAGCAGGAATGCTCCAGGGAGGTCCCGATGCGACTACAACAATGGCTTTATAAGGGCCCCTGCAGTCATGGTGACTTTGTGCTATTACTGTATAGTCTTAGTCAATAAGAAATGTCGAGTATGGGCATCCAGGAGACATTTTGATTGTTCATTCTTGTTCATTTGTTGATTCTGTAAATGTGTAATTTACTATGAACCTACCAGGCATTGTCTGAGACACTGGGGACATGGCAGAGGATGGAAGAGACAAATTGGACTTGATTGCTGATGTCCTACTATTTACTTGACAACTGGTATAAAAAGAGCACTTCAGGATGCTTTAAGATGTTTAATCCCAGACAAATTTTGACCTCCATGTTCTCTTCCAGAATCTTTCTAAATCTCTTTGTGTTTTCACAACTCCTCTCTTTTTCTTATATCCCACATTCAATTGTTCAGGAAATCTTTGAACTTGGTGCTCAGAACAAATCCAAAAACTGACCCCTTTCTTCTCAAACTGGTCTGGCCACCCCCACCTGTCACCTGGATGACTGCTCTTGCTTTCTCACTGGGTTTCCTGCATACAGCTCAGCAGCCACATGAATCTTGAACCCTATTATGGAGGTTAAAAGGTAATAATACCATCCCTCCAACATTCCACATTTTTTTGGCTGAGCTAATCATCAAACAAACAGAGACAGATGAGCAGAAGAAAATCAAGTTTGTAATATTTGAGCACAGGGAATCCAAGTAAGCATGAACATTTTAATGACTGGGAGGCAACATTGGGTATGTAAAACATTTTGGACAGATGAGGGGGGAAAAGGGACAATGGGGCCTTAGACTTCAGTTGTGAGAAAGAGAAATTTACAGGTAGTCCAGAAGAGCAGATCGCACATGACAGTGGAAGTGTTTCTAGGCAATTGAGGAAGAGTGGGACACAGGGGGGTGTCTAACCAGGTGCCTTTCTGAAACCCTCTGACCCACCATTCATAACCAAATTAGCCTAAAGTGACAATCCTAATTATTCTTCTGAAGCAAATTTTTCTGTTTAAATATTTGGCAGGAATGTGAGGAGGGCCAATGATTCTTTCTGAATTTTGGTTTTTAACAAACAGCTTAAAATCAATATCATTAAATCAAACCTTTTGGGTTGCAGAACTTTGGTTTCCTTCACTAAACACAGATGACTCACATCCCCTTCCATCTCTGAACTTTCTAGAGTCTTCCATGTTCACTCAGAGTAAAGCCAAAGTTCTGGCTGATGCTTCTTTCGTTCCAAACTCATCTTCTCTCACCTCTTGCCCTCTGATCCAATCAGTCACATGCTCTTTGTGGATCCAATATTTTTAAATTTATAGAAAATAATCATCTCAAGCATGTCTTATTTCATTCTAACATATTATAACACATTATTATTGCTGGGTGTTTTTGTTTTTTTTTATTTTTATTTTTTTTATTGTGCAACTCCCCCACTGGTGTGTCAGGTCTATGAGGACTGGGATTTTGTTTGCTGTATTTCCAGCTATTAGAAGAGTGTCAAGCAGATGGGGAACACTTGGTTGGTGTTTTTCTGATAAATGAGTAAAAACATTACAAATGTGATAATGGTAGACAGGGTGAAATATAGAACTCTATGACCTCACATAACTGGAATTCTGATGTTCACTAAAGGACCAGTTAGAATATTTCTGAAGAGTAGCATCTAACAGAATGAACCCAGGCTAACCTAGACCTCACGAAGGGGCAGGAATACAAGGTGAAGGCACAGGACACAGCATGTGCAAAGGTCAGAAGGTGGGAATTCAAGAGAAATAAATGAGTATTACTCACTCACGTGGGTGATTAAATGAGCTGATATGCTTGAGGTTCCCAGTACACAGTGGTGCTGAGAAAAGGCCAACTGTTGTCATTATTGCACTCTTCTGGGCACACATCCAGGGTGTGCCCACTTGGAAATAGCAGTAATGTAGGAAAAATATTGTCTCGTCTTAACTACACCACAGGGAATTCATGTCATCAGGCACTGAGTACAGTCTGACTGAGGTATGAGTGATAGATAATAAACCACACATCTGTGAACTGCACAGTCTGAAGTGTTGGCATGCATACACATTTCATGTGTATCCATTTACCCAAAATTTTTTCACATGCCTTCATACTCCCACCTGTGCACCCCACTCAAAACCCACAGTCCTCAGGCAATCACTCATTTTTTCTTTCTCGGTAGATTAGTTTGCATTTTCTGAAATTTTGTATAAAATGATATTATGTTGTATGTTCTCTTTTTTATCTGGGTTCCTTAATTCAACAGAATTACTTTTATGAGGTGAAAATTATAGAACATAAATTTTCAAATTAATCATTTTAAAGTGGCATTTTATGCAGTCACAATGTTGTGCAGCTACAACACCTATGAGATACTAAGATATTTTTATCGCCCTATTAATATTCAGTACACATTGAGAGGTTATTTCCTATTTTAACATCACCTACTGTCGGAAACTATAAACTTACTTCTGTCTCCTTCTCCTTGTCCCCTGTTTCATGCCAACTGTCTAGTGTTCCCTGCCAGCCTGTATATCTGGTGCTCCCTCTTGTCCCAAAGTAAGGGAACTAATTGAGTCTTCAAGCATTATCCTTATTTCCTATCCTATGTCTTACCCCTGATGCTCACCCAAGTCTGGCAGAATGTCACTCCCCCTTCACTGCACCAGCTCCAATGGCTCCTCCCTCATCAGGTAGGATAGACCCTCACTCACATTAGTCAGCTGCATTCTGAGCCACCCACAAACTCTCCTGTGCATGGTACTTTAGATCTCCTAGAACTTATAATGCCTAAAACCCCCAAACCTGTCAAGCGTTAAAATTTTTCGTGCAGATTCAGAGCAGATCCAGAGCAGACGGCAGTCCTCCATGGCTCCCCTCCATGTTCACCTCCACTTCCACACAATCCACCTCTGGCCTGATCTCCAAGAAACTCAGCCAAATACAACAGGAGCCCCCCCAAAACAAGAAAGGACTAGAACCAAATGAGAGGTTTTCTTCCTATTTCTCGAATTCTGGTCAGAGACTCTCTAAGGACAGCCATGTAGAACTTGTGAAAATGAGAATGAAAACAAAGAACAAGGACACTGATATCTGGCCTGAGCCACAAGCCAGAGAGGGCTTAAAATAGGTTGTCCACTGCCACCCTGTGTGTGACTAAAATGACAGAGACCTGCATGCACACTTGACTTGTTGAGTTTTGTGACAAAATATCTTTCACAATCTCTATGATCTAGTGTTTTGAAGGCACAGTGGAAATGGATGTGGAATGAGAACACTGTTGATAGTTAGGTCACTGCAGAAGTACATTGAAGGTTTCCAGTAATATTGTTTACTTCATGGGAACATCCTTTAACCCTAATGTGTTAGCTCATGTACAAGATAAATTATAAGTAATGGAGAACCCATAGATAAAGCTGGTTTCTGACTGGGATCATATCTGTTTGTCCAGGTCAATGCTTTCTCTTTTCTGCTGCTACATTCTCATTTCTCCCTCTGTAGATGTCCACTGAAACTGTGAAAAAAGGTTCTTTTATAAATTTAATAGAAAGTAAAAAGCATTTTCATGTCTAGATAATTTGGCTATTTGATGCTGCCTGTCTGGTTGCAGCATCAGCTAAATAATTTCTCTGTCTTTCTGTTTGCTTTCATGGTGGCAGCTTTGGAATGTTCTGGAAGTTTAAAAATCACCAATTGTTTCCATTTCTGTATGGCATCTAGCAGTTCAGCAACTTATTTTCTACACTTTATGTACTGCCCTGAGAAAGTTCAGAAGCCTGCCGTTTTTACATTTTAGAGCTGGTACCTACACCAAGGACATAGTTACAGTTAGTGTAAATATTGGCTAATTGACAAGTCTGTGTCAGAACAATTCATTCAGGTTGTTGATCATTTCTTACTCAGGTGAATAAGAATGCTCAATTATGTCACTTAAGTCAGAGGGGAGGAAAAAAACCAGTAAAGTTTTTTTGAAGATTCCAGCTAGGAAAGAAAAAAACAGAAGATTTGAAAATATAATAAGGATTGACATTGTGAGCAACAGGAGGGGACCGATGAATTATAGGTAAATGATGTCAAAGTAAAACAGGTGCCAGATAAATTTAAAGGGCCAAGAAAGACTTCATTCAAGATCATGCAACAGGGCACTGAGACTAAACTCAACACCCCTGGAACAAAAGGCTGGGGAGATTGGAAAACAGCAGAAGGAATCATAGACATCTGCATTTGCTACTGGGCTTTACCAAAAAATTGAAGTAAACCTCCTCATGAAATTCTGACAGAAGGCCCTTTTACCTCTGGCTGTAGAGGTCTCCACCTAAGTTAGGCGTCTACTCGTCCACAGAGATGGGGCAGAGAGACACCAGGAAGGTTATGTTTCTTCACAGGGATGGGCCCAAATACCCTAGTCAGGCATTCTCTGAATCACAATACTGGTGAGAAGCATTTGAGGAGACATATATATTTCAAAAGGTTAGAGAAAGAATCTTCAATCACAAATTGCAATTACATTTCTAAAGGGAATGTTCTATAAAATTTGAGGTCAGAGGCCTGTATTTACAAACACCTGTTAGAAGATTAGAGACTCTAGGGGAACGTTGGGGCCTCTGAGTCATAACAAAACTGCTTTCTGTGTAATGGGGAGAAATACAAATAAATCTTATTCAGCCAAGACCCAGTTTGCATCTCCATTTGTGTCTGCAATTTATAAAGAGGTGCAACTTCCCAGCAATTTATAAACAGCCACAAAACACCTGAGAGTCCCCGGGGAGAAGTAGGATGAGATCTCAAGAAAACTGTGCTCTGGAGTATTTTTGTTTATGGAGACATTACATTTTTTTTCTGCAGTCACCTTTCCTTTAATCAACATCATGTCCAAGGAAGAAGAGTATTCTTGTTCCTCCAACATGGCTGCTGTCACTTGATTTCACCTGAGTAGTTACCTCAGTGCAGAGGAGCTGACATTCACCACATAGTTTGCTCTGATGCACATGTTTTCCTAAGACCTAAGAGAGGAGTTTTAACAGCCTCTCAAGATTAGGAAGCCTCACACTCACACTTCACCCTCAATCTCTCTAGCTTGGGTGATGCTCTTTTCTCCAGAAGTTATCAAAATACCTGTGAAGTCAAACTTAGCTTTATGAAGGGTAAGGTCACTTGTAATTCTGTGGGCATCAGCCTGAACTAGCACATTTGAGCCAAAGCTTTAAGTGTATTACCAATGTCTCCAGTTAATTTTTAATTAGAAGACACAGTAACACTGAACTGATGCAAATAAGTCTATTTCATGCAAATAAGTCTATTTCAAACAAATAAGAATCTCAAGCGGGCCTTAGAAATTTGGGTGGAGAAATAAAATAGTGAAACAAATATCAGTGTGCTACCCACATGGGTGTTCTCTAGACAATTCTCATTGCCCACAACTGGGTCCACACACCCTCCACACATTTCCCTGGTGAAGGCACTAAGCTCAGTTTTCTGTGAGGTCCTCATGTGCTGCCACTGACCATCAAACAACCACTTCCTGTCTTGTGAGGAACTTGGCATCACCTCCACCATGGAGATGGTGCAACTGGGACAAAGCACAGTGGGGATCTGGTGTTGAATGTGACCTTCAAGCAACAGAAAGGACAATGCCAGCACACATTTTTTTTGTGTTTATTTACTCAATGCAAGTCATCTAAGGACAATCTACCTTGACAATAAATCTATTTAAAAGATGCAAAAATTGTTCAGAGTTTAATAGCATAGAAGAGGAGAGAAGGGTCACTCATATTTCACATCCATCTCGAGGGGGCACACTTCCAACAGAACTGATGGGTTGGAGACTTGACACTGGTCATCCCCAGCATCCTCTTCCCTGATGGGGTCTATGGTGACATTTCTGTGGTTCTGGAACAACTTCGTTTTTCTCCTGAGCCACAGATTCCTATGATAGAACAAATACAGGTTAGGACCACATTTGTGTAGAGGTCACAGCCACAGCAATGTTGTGCTCTGTGACTGTGGTGCTATGGGCTAAAAGGGCAGCGCTCTCATGGGCTCTGTGGAGAAACAAGAAATGTGACTGGTTGTTAGTGGGCTTGACAACTGGGACCACACTGCTTCCTTTGAAATCTCAGCCTCTCTCAGTCCACAGTGAGCTCTTGAAGTTCACCAGAGGATGGTCCTGTCTCTGCAGAAGGACCATTATCTTTCTTCAGGTGACAACCTGTAAAAAGAACAGTGTGCTCTTTCTAAGCACCGCTCACCTCACTGTGTGCCCTGACCTGTTCCTGTGGAGGTAGCACAGGGAACCCCTTCCCAGCCCATGTGTGCTACAGCCATACCATCATGGAAGATTATTTGCTCTCATGAGGTTTTATGAATCCTTTCCAAAAACTGTCTTTGGCTTCAAAAAATGTTAAATCCCACATTGCATGTAAACTTCCACATGAAAGCCCTGAGTGGTGTGACTCAGGGGATGGTATGCATCCTGCAAACCAAAGGGTTGCCTGTTCCATTCCCAGTCAGGACAAGTGCCAGGCTTATATGTAAAGTCCCCAGTAGGCGGCATGTGAGAGACAACCAGATATTGTTCTTTCTATCCCTTTCTGCCTCCCTTCTCCTCTCTCTAAAACTAGATAAATAAAATCTATAAAAATAAATAAGTAAGGCAGTTTCATTTGCAGTTTTGGAGGAAATTCCATAGCGTTTTCCCCAGTGACTACACATGTCTGTATTCCCACCAACAATGTACTGAGTTTTCTTTTTTCTTTCTTTTTTTTTTTTTTTTTGCAAGCTTGCCTGCACTTGTTTGTTCATTTGGTTATGATGGCCATTCTGACCAGTGTGAAATGAGACCTTATTATGGTTATAACTTGCATCTCTCTGATGGCTAGTGATGCTGAGCATCCTTTCCTATGTCTTTGGGCCCTATGTATGTCCTTCTTTGAGAAGTGTCTCCACTTCTGGGATTATGCCCTAAGAATCCTGAAACACCAATTCATGAGAGCCTATGCACCCCAATATTCACAGCAGCACAATTTACAATAGCCAAGTGTCGAAAGCAATCAAAGTGCCCATCCATAAATGACTGAATCAGAGAACTTTGGCACATTTACACAATGGAATACTATGAAGCAGAAAGAAGGAGCTCCTACCCTTCTTGACAGTATGGGTGGATCTGGAGAGCATTATGCTAAGTGAAATGAGTGAGGTGCTTGGTGGCTAAGTTCTTTAGGGGATTGTTTTGTGCACCCCATCCCTTCAGGCTCAATCTTTGGTCACAGCACATACCTAGGTTGCAGGCTCACTCTCCAGTCAGGGCCCTAATGGAATGCAATCATCCAGCACTTGTTCTTTACATCCCTTTATTTTTTTTAAAAGTTCCCTGAACTCTCGCCATGTTTCTCTCCCTAAAACAACAAAAACGAAAACGTGGTCAATATCATCAAGAAAACACAAATCAAAACTCTGGGAGTTGCAGTTGTTGCTTGTGTTGCTGGGTGTGGGTAACTCTGCTGTGCAGGTAACAGAGAGAACATTGCCCTGGGTGGTATCTTTGATTGCTCCAAAGTCTTCTGCAATCAGAGTTTGCACCTCTCTGCTATCAGCCAACTTGAGTCTTTAAGTGAACAAGGCAGTGTTCTGACCAAGATGGAGGTGTAGGTAGAAACCTTTTGCTTCTTCACACAAACAAAAGGAGGATAACAACCAATCCAAAATCAATTAACACCCAGATGACCTAGAAAATCAAACTGAGATCTTCACAGTTTGCCTACAATCTGTGCACTCTGCATTAAATGTCAAAACCAAACCTGAAACAAAATACAGAGGGGGATGGAGGTGGTGTCCAGGGCTGTCAGTCCTGTGTGTGAAGTAGGGGTCACCCCTCACAACCCCCAGTCACCAGAGAGCAATCACTCACCATATACATCAAGTTGCCCAAACCCTATTTCTTTTTTAGCATCTGGAAGTTGGACCACCGCGGTGTAAGTTCCTGAATCCTTTCTGGTGACATTTTTCAATAGCAAGGATCCATCATCGGTTATCATGTCTCCATTGTAACCAGGACCACTTAAATGGTAAAGTGGTGTTATTATATAAAATGCAATTAAATTTTTATGCTCCACGCTTCTCCCCTTGTACCACAGAATTCCTACAACCTCAGGAGGCTTATTATCAATTTGCAGAAGCACATCATCCCCTTCAATAGCAAACTTTGACAAAACCTGGATTACGGCTGTGGTGGGCAGGCTCCAGAAGGTTAAGAGTGAAACTAGGAAATAAGAAAAAAATGCATCAATATTTGCATCTATGTATTGGGACAGAAAGATGAGGCCCTGAATCCTGAGTGGGGGCCTCTTTCTCTCTCAGCCTTGGTCTGCATGTGAGTGTGTGTCTCCCATGGTCAAGATCAACAGCATGGCCCCCATTACTTCAGCACCTCTGAAGCTGTTATTTTTGCTGTTTCAAATACTCACCTCCAGGTGTTTGCCTTGGTAACCTCCTCACTGTGCTTAAACCAATGCTGGCACTCAGGGATGGTTTTGAAAGACACATTTGCTGATAGTCTTCTCTAAGGATTCTCTGTGTTCACTTTCTGACCTGCCCTGCTCTGTTTTATTCATGGCTGTTGTGGGTACCTGAACTCACATCTATACCTTTTCTTGTCCCTTTCTCCTCATAGAGCATGGGCTTTCTGGGAGCAGGGCTTGTCTGATCGAGTGACTACAACAGCTTGAAAATACATGGGGATGAATGAATGAGAGCTGTACCTCCTGGGGTTTAATTGCCCATTTCTGATGTTAGCTGAAAAGACAATGTCTAGCACCCCTGGTTAAATTTTTCTGGTGTTTTCTGACACCAGAAAGTATGTCAATAATAAATCATGACTATTATTACCAGTTTTCATAATTCAATACTCAGTGATGAATAACAGGAAATGAACAGCAATCCAGGTTTTCCTGCCTCCCACCCCTTCCAGATTATGAGATTTTCCTCTTGCTGAGCCCCCTTCCTGATCCTACTCTTCCCTTTTGTCCTTTCCACTCAGGTCCAGAGAGAAGCCTTCCCTCTTTTCATGGAGCACCAGTGTCTTCAGCAGACCCAGCCAGTCTCTGTGTCAGATCCTAGTCTACCCCAAGGAATTGTCTCCTACTTACCAACCAGCAGGAGCCCTTGCCAGTGGACAAGTCCTCTGTAGGTAGAGACTGAATGGGACCCCATGGTGTATGTTGTCTGCTCTGTGACTGCCTCTTGGACAGAAGCTTGAGGTTCTGTAAGGCTCACAGGCACCTCTGTCCAGAATAGTAGTCGCTCTGTGTCCTACCTGTAAGCTGACATTTATTCTGGGGCAAGATTATGATTCTTGTCATGTGGGCTGGGGGCAGGGAGTATGCACATGACCATCCCACTCCCTGCTCTAGATTTTGCCATCCTTGGCTCTTCTAACCAGCACTGTGCTCTTTTAATTTGTTTCCCTGAGGCCTCTCAACACCACACAAACACACATGTAAACACATGCACACATGCATAAACACACACAGACAAACACCCACTCTCATGCTCTATTTGGAAGAGCACAAGCCTGGGGTTTAGGGATTTCTCCACAGCTTCCTGTCAGGTGCCCATAGTCTTTCTCACAGCAGCACTCCCCCCCCCCCCCCCCCGGCCACACATTTCACTCTTCCCTTCAGAGCAGTAGTTCTTGAGCTAAGTCACTGAAACCTGTCATAAGGAAATCACTCCTGCTGTGCATCAGATCACCTGGGAAACACTGTAAACATTGCAATGCACAGGTGACACCTTAAAAATGCAGTTTAGGCAGCTGTCCCCTAATGTGGGTGCCCATTCAGAGTGAGATCTCTTGATGTGAAAGTAGAAGCATCTCTCCTGCTCTCCTGTGCACAGGGGAAGCCTCCAGGTGCTGTTAAATTGTAGATTCTGACTGGGCGCAGTGGGCCAGAGATTCTATCTGACAAGTTCTGAGGGGTGGTTGATCTGAATGGCCTGTTGAGCTCACCTGGAATCTGAAGGCTGACAGGGACACAAGTGTCTTGAGAGGATAACTCACTGTGTCTCTACTGTGTCTTTAGCTTGGGTCTGTCAGCACCGGACAGACTGCCCTGATATCATCAAGGAAGGGGATTACTTGTTTGTGACACTGAAACCCAGCTGGGCACCAGCTCTTCCCCATGTTCTCAAAAGATCTCTAGTTTTATATTGTTTTCCACAAGGAGGTAACAGAAATAACCCTAGAGATGAGAAGTCATCAAACTTGGTGATAATTGCAGAGGGGAGCCTTCTTCTACCTCAGGTTGTCATCAGACTGGCTTTTGCTTCCAGGGATAAAACCTGAAAACCAGAATTCTCAGTAGGACATGCAGTTTTAGGTGTGAAGTGGGAGATGTCCTGTGTGTTCCAGGAAGAAGGGACTGTTGTGAAAGTTCGGGTGCCTGTGGACTGCCTGGTTCTCAAGAGACAGTTTCAGGTAGACCATTCCTCTCCAAGTGTGTTTGGAGGACCTGTCCTTGTGCTCCTGGCTTTTTGGACAACCTCTGAGTTGTCCAAGGGCAGAATCCTTATCATCACCACACTTGCCTGTGGATGATACCAGGTATGGAGTAGAGAGCGGCAGAAACCCCTGAGAGAGGAGGTGCTCCTAGTCTCTGTCAAGGTGAAAAAAAGCCCAAGTTAGTACAGCAATGTAATGAGTTTATCTGAGCCAAACTGACCTCATATACCTTGGAGAGAGTACTCAAATCCTTCGAAGAAAGGCAGTTTTTCAGCTTATTTTTACATTATCCTCAAAGTAGAAGATGATAAAATTTGGATAAAATCCAGAAGGGGGTGAAAGAAAACATTGCAGAGAAATCTCCAGAATTGGAAAAAAAGCAAAATGGAGGCACATATGTTTTACAGTGGTGGTAGAGGATAATTAGCATTTACAGGACACAGAGAAGGTGCACAGGGGAGCAGATACCATAAAGGATGCTGTGGTCTCATACATTTGTCCCAGACTCTGTGATATGAATGGTCCAGGGAAGAAAAGCACTCTGGTGTGTCAAACTGGTGCTCTCCAAGATGCACAAAAAAGAATTAGGGCTCGCTTAACTTAAAGATTGACCTTTCTTAAGGAAAATACAGGCCTGGGATGTGACAACCTGCCATCACCTGCCAAGTTAGAAATTTCTGATGAGAATATCCTGTGAGGCTTGCCAGGCCTGCCATGTGGCCCCCTGAGCTTGTCAGGGTTGCTGCACAGCCCATTTCTGTGAATAGTCTCTAGAAGTAGCAGGTTCCATAGAAAAGTCATGAAGATGGACTGGAGAAAGGCCTGTGGAAGCAGGGGATGAAAATCAGGCTACTTCTCCATCTTCTTAGCCAAAGCCAGGATCCTTTGTCTATTTACTGAGGCTCAATGTTGTCCCATAGAGGACAGAAGCAGGCCTGCAGGCAATGTCAGGTGCTATACAGGATCTATGAGCAGTACACGGTGAGCCCAGTGAAAAGGCAGGCATTGTCCTGAATATTATGAGTCCAGTGTCAGGAGAACTGTCCCCCCAGGGCGTGTGCTGAACCATACAGAGCTCTCTGCTTTCAAGTATTCAAAGGAAGGGCCTGGTGAAGGTTCTCCTGAGGCTTTTGGAAGAGGGTGCTGGCCTGGAGGGTCATTCCAAAATATGCCCTGCGTTTCTGCCATCACTACATTGGGATGCTGCATATAAGTCATTTCTGGGTCCCTGTCTGCCCACAGGGTGCAGGAGCAGGAGCATCTCCAGGTGAATAGTCAACTATGGCCCCTGTGTGTTCTTTTATTAGGAGAAGAGAGGTTATTCTAAGGACCCTCAACTCATCTGAGATGGAAGCAACCACTGATTGTGGGTTCTCTGCACCGTTCAGCACAGGAAGTTTCCCTTGTTCCCCAGGACGTCGTGCAGTGGAGACATGTCTTTAGAGACAATAGGCAGGTGTCCTACAGATCAAGAATTTTTGGAATGAAAAGTTATCCCTGATTCCTACAAGGCCAAGGTATATTCTTTCTTCCCCTGGCAAAATCTCTACCAGGGGTTGAGGATCCAGTGTTTCTGTAGGTCAGTTATCTCTGAGAACAGGAAAACAGAGGCCTGGGGTGATGAGACATAACTCACAAGGTGGGACTGTGGAGGGCTGTGACTTTGGAGGAATAAATGCAGTCCAACCCCTCACTGTTAGGAAGTTCCTTTCTTCCCTTTTGATAGTATGAGAAATAAAGCCTGACCCTAGCATGTCCCCAAGCAGGCGCCATCCTCCTGTCATGCTGACACCAGTGCCCTTGTGTCTATAAGAACATAATTTAACTGCAAGAGTCACACAGAATGACAGGCTTCCACTAGGCAGTTTCCATTATTGATTTAACACATGTTTACAGAGCATCTGTGATGTGTCAGGCTCTTGGC
>PVKU01015077.1:0-19780 GCA_004027475.1 Anoura caudifer | reverse complement strand
AAGCTAAAGAACTATGACACATGGGCATGAACTAAAGGGGGGAATGTGGGTGGGAGGGGGTGTGCAGGGTGGAGGGTAATGAAGGGGGGAAATGGGACAACTGTAATAGCATAATCAATAAAATATAATTTTTTAAAAAAGAGCACTCTAGACAGGTTGGTGGCAGGTTTAATAATCAAGGGAGGCTGTCTCAGGCTGCTTGCTGCAAGATGAATAGATGTCCTCACCCACCTGCTGAAATCTTAAGAACTTATATAGAGGCCTTAACAAAGTTCAGTCATGTCTAGCATGCAGGTGGCCTCAGCAGCACACTGCTCTCTCAAGGCTGCATCATGGAAAATGGCTCCCACTGTGCAAATGGTGTGCAGAATACACACTCCAAGGACAGAAAAGAGGTGAGGAGCCTCCAATTGCCTGGGTTCAGCTCCAGGGTCAACAGCAGTCACATTCTCTCATGACCTCCTTCAACATATATTGAGTGATGGTGCAAACCCAAAAGTGACTCCACATTTCAGTAAATATGTCTATTTCATTTGGTTACAAGATTAAGCTATGTGCTGGCCACATAGCTTATTGATTAAAGCTGGTCCTCAAAAAAAAAATAAATAAATAAATAAAGACACAAGAAAGAAAGAAAACTTCAGGCCCATATTGGTGATGAACATAGATGCTAAAATCCTCAACAAAATATTGGCAAACTGCATCCAACAAAACATTAAAAAGATCATACACCATGACCAAGTGGGATTCATCCCAGGGATGCAAGGATGGTTCAATACTCACAAATCAATAAATGTAATACATGACATAAACAAAAGCAAAGGCAAAAATCACATGATCATATCAATAGATGCAGAAAAAGCATTTGATAAGGTACAACACCCATTTATGATAAAAACACTCAGCAAAGTAGGAACAGAGGGAGCATTCCTCAACATAATAAAGGCAATATGTGAGAGACCTACAGCCAACATCATACTTAATGGGCAAAAACTAAAATCTTTTCCACTAAGATCAAGAACAAGACAAGGTTGTCCACTCTCACCACTTCTATTCAATATAGTATTGGAAGTATTAGCCACAGTGATTAGACAAGAAAAGGAAATAAAAGGCATCCAAGGAGGAAAGGAGGAAACAAAACTATCATTGTTTGCAGATGACATGATAGTGTACATACAAAATCCTATAGACTCAACCGAAAGGTGCTCGACCTAATAAATGAATTTTGCCAAACAGCTGGATACAAAGTCAATATCCAGAAATCAAAAGCATTTTTGTATACCAACAATGAAACAGCAGAAGCAGAAGTCACAAAAAAAATCCCATTTGATATAGCAAAAAGTAAAACAAAATACCTAGGAATAAACCTAACCAAGGAGGTAAAAGACCTGTATTCAGAAAACTACACAACACTGAAGAAAGAAATCAAGGAAGACACAAACAAATGGAAACATATACCGTGTTCATGGATCAGAAAATTAACATCATCAAAATGTCCATACTACCCAAATCAATTTACAGATTCAATGCAATCTGTATTAAAGTACCAATGGCATACTTCATAGGCATAGAACAAACACTTCAAAAATTTATATGGAACCATAAACGACCTGAAATAGCTGCAGCAATTTTGAGAAAGAAGAGCAAAGTAGGAGGGATCACAATACCTGATACCAAACTGTATTACAAGGCCACTGTAATCAAAACAGCCTGGTTCTGGCATAAGAACAGGTACATGGACCAGTGGAACAGAACAGAAAGCCCAGAAATAAACCCAATTCTCTATGGCCAATTAATATTTGACAAAGGGGGCAGCAACATAAAATGGAGTAAAAATAGCCTCTTCAACAGTGGTGTTGGGAGAACTGGACAGCTACATGCAAAAAAATGAAACTCTAGCACCAACTTACACCATACACAAAAATAAATTGAAGGTGGAAAAAAGACTGAACTATAAGCCATGACACCATTAAAGTCCTAGAGGAGAATATAGGCAGGAATATCTCAGATATTTCACACAGCAATATTTTCACTGATATGTCCCCTAGAGCAAGGGACATAAAGGAAAGAATAAACAAATGGTATTTCATTAAAATAAAAAAGCTTCTCCACAGCTAAAGAAAACAGAATTAAAATAAAAAGAGAACCAACCCTGTGGGAAAACACATGTGCCAATGATACCTCAGACAAGTGTTTAATCTTCAAAATATATAAAGAACACACATAACTCCACTCCAGGTAGAAAAAACCCAATGAAAAAATGGTCAAAAGACTTGAACAGACACTTCTCCAGGGAGGACATACAGAGGGTCCAGAGACACATGAAAAGATGCTCAATATCACTAGCTATCAGAGAGACGCAAATTAAAACTACAATGAGATACCACTTCACACCAGTCAGAATGGCCATCATAAACAAAGCAACAAACAACAAGTGTTGGAGAGGTTGTGGAGAAAAGGCTTCCCTAGTGCACTGTTGGTGGGATTGCAGACTGGTACAACCACTATGGAAAGCAGTATGGAATTTTCTGAGAAAACCGAAAATAGATCTACCTTTTGACCCAGCAATCCCACTGCTAGGATTATATCCTAAGAACCCTGAAACACCAATCTAAAAGAACCTATGCACCCCAATGTTCATAGCAGTACAATTTACAATAGCCAAGTGCTGGAAGCAACCTAGGTGCCCAACAGTAAATGAATGGATCAAAAAACTATGGTACATTTACACAATGGAATTCTATATAGCAGAAAGAAAGGAGCTCCTACCCTTTGGGACAGCATAGATGGAACTGGAAAGCATTATGCTAAGTGACATAAGCCAGGAAGTGAAAGACAAATACCATATGATCTCACCTATAAGTGGAACCTAATCAACAAAAGAAACAAATAAGCAAAATATAACCAAAGACACTGAAATTGAGAATAGGCTGACAGTGACCAGAGGGCAGAGGGGAGGGAACTTCAGGAGAAAAGGATGAACAGTTTGCAGGAGCAAGTGTAAAGGGCACATGGACAATAACAAGGGGAGGGGGGAATGGGAGGGAGGTGGGGAGGGCCGGGTGGGTGGGCTGGGATGGGGGAAAAGGCAGAAAACTGTGCTTGAACAACAGTTAAAATAAAAATTTTAAAAAAGAAATTAAAAAAGAAAATATATTTTATTGGTTATGCTATTACAGTTGCCCCAGATTTTCCCCCTTTGCACCCCTCCACCCAATACCCCATTCTCTCCAGCAATCACCCCCATTAGTTCATGTCTATGGGTCATGCATATAAGTTTTTTTGCTACTCCATTTCCTATACCGTTCTTAACATCCCCTTATTTTGCACCTACCACTTTATACTTCTTAATCCCTGCACCTTTGCCCTCATTCTCTCCTTTCTCCCTCCCAGTAGATAACCCTCCTAGTGATCTCCATATCTATGATTCTGTCCCTATTGTGCTTGTTTGCTTAGTTTGTTTTTTAGATTCGATTGTTGATAGTTGTGAATTTATTGCTATTTTAATGTTCATAATTTTATCTCCTTTTTCTTATATAATTCCCTTTAAAATTTCATATAATAATGAGTTAATGGTGATGAACATCTTTAGCTTTACTTTGTCTGGGAAGCACTTTATCTGCCCTTCCATTCTAAATGATAGCTTTGCTGGATATAGTAATCTAGACCATAGGTCCTTGCTTTTCATCACTTTGAATACTTCTTGCCAGTCCCTTCTAGCCTGCAAAGTTTCTTTTGAGCAATCTGCTCATAGTCATAAGAGAACTCCTTTGTAGGTAACTCTCAGCCTTTCTCTTGCTTTTTTTAAGATTCTCTCTTTATCTTTAACCTTTGGAATTTTAATTATGGTGTGTCTTCATGTGGTCCTCTTTGCATCTATCTTGTTTGGGGTTCTCTGTGCTTCCTGGACTTGCATGTCTATTTCCTTCACCAAATTGGGGAAGTGACAGGGGGCGGGGGGGGGGACTCTGCCCGCAGGGCCCCACCTGGCTGCCACAGATGAGAATAAGTCTACCAAGACATGATCTGCTTGGGGAGGAGAGGTGGCCAATCTCTTGAAGGAGAAGGGCCAAGAGCCTCTTCCTCAATGGGCTTTTATTGGGTTCATTTTACACAGGAATATAGGTAAGGCTCATTAATCATTGTCAGGCAGTAAGGATCAAACAATGGATAACATACAAAGAACTCTGAGGGTTTAATTGAGTCAGGGTCTGTCAGCTAAAGGGCTACAAAACTTTGGGAAACAAACTCATTTTCTGCTCCGACCCTTATCATTTAATTGAGAGTATTTCTAACAAAGCAGGTTTCACAGGATTTTATATATTCTTTCTTAGGCCTGATCACCCAGGGAGCCTACCCTATCCAGAACAGAATTGCACCACCCTCTGTCAATGTTTCAGGCTTAAGTCAGGCAGAGTCAGCAAGGCAACCAAGAGATTAGGAAACTTCTCGCAGACAGAATGAGGACTCAGGCTATGTCAGGATAGCCAAGGGGCAAGGGTCCATCACCCCCTTTTGCTGTAGCCCCCGAAGTCCTTCCTTGAGGGCCTCCCACGTGATCATGCCTGTCTTAGGCGACCCCTCCCTTGAGGGAATCTTACCTATCATTGGCTAACCAACCAAGCATTGGGGGCCAGGCAGGGAGAAGTAAAGTGAGCAGAAGCGGTGCTCCTGCCAGGGAGATAAGCTTTGTCTCCTTAGTGGCTTACAATCCAAAGGTTGCTCACTCAGCCTTAACCATGGTGGAGGGGCAGGGTGTTGCAGCTCCTGAAACCAGGCAGGGTGGTTCCAACAGGGAAGTTTTTCAAATAAGTACTCAGTTTCTTACTCTTCCTCTTCTCCTTTTGGCATCCCTGTGATTTGGGTGTTGGTATGTTTGGAGATGTCTGAGAGATTCCTTAGCCTATCCTCAGTGTTTTTAATTATTTTTTCTTCTTGCTGTTCTGATTGAATGCTTTTTTCTTCCTTTTGTTCTAAATCATCTATTTGATTCTCACCTTCAACTCCTTCAGTGTTGGTTCTCTGTAGATTTTTCTCTATTTCACTTAATGTAACTTTCATTTCTGCCTGGGTCTTTTTTGTGCTGTTGAAATACCCACTGAGTTCCTTGTGCATCCTGATAACCAGTGTTTTCAACTCAGTATCTGACGGGTTGCTTATCTCCATTTTGTTCAGTTCTTCTTCTGGAGTTTTGTTTTGTCCTTTCATTAGGGCCATATTTCTTTGTCTCCTAAATTTGTCAGCCTCCTTGGGATTTTTCTGAGTATTAGGTATAGCTGCTTTGACTCCCTTTCTTAGTAGCATGGCCTATCACAGAAAAGTGCACCTGTTTGGATGAATGTGCCTTCTTTAAATCCTTGGTTGTCAGACTTCACAAGTTGACTTTCTGATGAATCTGGGTGATATACTGTAATTTTTTGTTGTAGTTGTATGAAGAGGCAAAGTGTGTTTACCTACGTCTCCATCCTGACTGGACTAGGATCCATGTATGATAAAAACTCTAATCAAAGTGGTAATAGAGGGAGCATTGCTCAACATAATAAAGGTCATATACATGATACCTACAGTCAACATCATGCTCAATGGGCAAAAACTAAAAGCATTTCCTGTAATATCATGAAGAAGACAGGGATGTCTGCTTTTACTACTCTTGTTCAACATAGTACTGGAAGTGCTAGCCACAGTGATCAGACAAGAAGAAGAAATAAAAGGCATTCACATTGGAAAGGAAGAAGTAAAACCATCACTATTTGCAGACCACATGACATTGTACATAGAAAAACCTATAGGCTTCACCAAAAGTCTACTAGGCCTAATCAACAAATTCGGCAAAGTAGCAGGATACAAAATCAATCCTCAGAGATCGATGGCATTTCTATGCACCAATAATGAACTATCAGAAAGACAAACCAAGAAAATAATCCCATTTTTCTATTGCAACAAAAACAAATGAGGTACCTAGGAATAAATTTAACCAATGAGGTAAAAACATATATTTGGAAAACTGTAAGACACTGAAGAAAGAAACTGAAGAAGATACAAATAAGTGGAAGCATATACCAAGCTCATGGATTGGAAGAATTAACATCATTGCAAAGTCCACACTACCCAAAAGCAATCTATAAATTCAATGCAATTCCTATTAAAATACAAAAACATATTTCACATAACTAGAACAATTATATCAAAAATTTATATGGAACCAAAAAAGACCCTGAATAGCCTCAGCAATCTTGACAAAGAACAAATTTGGAGGGATCACAATATTTGATATCAAATTATACTCCAAGGACACTGTAATCAAAACAGTCTTATACTGGCATAAGAACAGATACATAGATTAGCAGAACAGAACAGAGAGCCCAGAAATAAACCCGTATCTTTATGGTCATCTAATATTTGACAAAGGAGGCAAGAGCATACAATGGAGTAAATGATGTTGGGAGAAATGAACTAGTACTTCCAAAAACATGAAACTAGACCAACAACTTATACCATACACTAGAATAAACTCAAGATGTATAAAAGAATTAAATATAAGATGCAATACTATGAAAATCCTAGAGAAAAACATAGGTGGTAAAATTGCAGATATCTCACATAGCAATATTTTGCCAATATATCTCCTAAGGCACTGAAAACAGGAGACTACATCAAATTAAAAAGGCTTCTTCACAGCTAAAGAAACCATCATCAAAATGAAAATAGAACCCATTGCATGGGAGAGCATATCTGCCAATGATACATTGGACAAGAGTTTAATCTCCAAAATATATAAAGACCTCATATTACAAACAATCCAATTAAAAAATGAGCAAAGGACCTAAAATAAATGCTTCTCCAAGGAACATACAGATGGCCAATACAGATATGAAAAAATGCTCAATATCACTACCCATCAGAGGGATGCAAATTAAAACCACAATGAGATATCACCTCACACCTGCTAACAGGGCTATCATTAATAAAGCCACAAAAAAGTGCTGGCAAGGATATAGAGAAAGGGGAACCCTAGTGCACTGTTGGTGGAAATGCAGACTGGACAGCCACTGGGGAAAACAGTATGGAATTTCCTCACAAAATTAAGTGGAACTGCCTTTGGGCCCAGTGATTCCACTTTTGGGAATAGATCCAAGGAATCCCAAAACACCAAATCAAAAGAATATATGCACCCCTATGTTCATAGCAGTGTTATTTACAATAGCCAAGATTTGGAAACCACCTAAGTGCCTATCAGCAGGTGAGTGGGTTAAAAAACTGTGGTACATTTACATGATGGAATACTATGAGGCAGTAAAAAAGGAAGGAATTGTTACCTTTTGTGACAGCATGGATGGAACTGGAGACTATTATGCTAAGTGAAATAAGCCAGTCAATGAAAGACAAAGTACCATATGATCTCATTATAACTGGAATATAATGAACAAAATAAATGGACAAGCAAAATAGAAACAGAGGCACAAAAACTTGGAACAGACTGACAGGTATAAGGGGAGGAGGGAGGTAAGGACTGGTTGAAAGAAATGAAAGGATTAGCAGAGTACATATATGCATGACCCACAGACATGAACATAAATGTGTGAATTGACCATGTGAATTGGAGCTGTGCTGGAGGTAGGCAGGCAAAGGGAAAAATTTGGGACAACTGTAATAGTATAAACAATAAAAAAGATGAGAAAATAAGTGGTACTTGAAAACTGGACAGACACATACAAAAAAAATAATAAAACTATGCCACCTTCTTCACCATATACAAGAGTAAACTCAAAATCAAGTAAAGATTTAAATATAAGACCTGAAACCATAAAACTCCTAGAAGAAAACATAGGCAGTAAACTCTCTTACAATGCTCTTAGTAATTATTTTTTCTGATATCTCTCCCCTAGCAAAGAAATAAAAAGAATAAACAAACTACTTCAAACTAAAAAGCTTTTGTACAGCAAAGGAAACCATCAACAAATTGGAAAGACAACCCACTAATTGGGAGAAGATATTTGCCAATATAATTGAATAATGGGTTAATATCCAAAATTCATAAAGAACTCATACAACTCAACACACACACACACACACACACACACACACACACACACACACACACAACCAAACAACCCAGTTTAAAACTGAGCAAAAGACCTGAACAGAAATTTCTCCAAAGAGGACATACAGAGGCAATAGACATATGAAAATATGCTCACCCTGGCTGGCATGGCTCAGTGGATTGAGTGCCAGCCTGCAAACCAAAAGGTCACTGGTTCAATTCCCAGTTGGGGCACATGCCTAGATTGCAGGCCAGGTCCCCAGTTGGGGGCAAGTGAGAGGCAATCAATCAGTGTATTGCTCTCAATTGATGTTTCTCCCTCTCTTTCTCCCTCCCTTCCACTCTCTCTAAAAGTTAATAAATAAAATCTTTTTTAAAAAGTTGCTCAATGTCACTAGTTATCAGAAAAATGCAAATTAAAACAATGAGATATCACCTCACACATATGAGAACAGTTGTCATCAATAAATCAACAAACAATGTGTGTTTCTGAGGATTTAGAGAAAAGGGATCCCTTGTGCATTCTTGGTGGGATTACATAGTGGTATAGCTACTATGGAAAAATATATGGAAGTTCCTCAAAAAATTAAAAATAGAACTAAATGCCTTATGACCCAGCAATTCTTCTTCTGGGTATTTATCTGAAGAAATTCAAAACACAAATTCAAAAAGATATAAGCATTCCTATGTTCATTGTAGTGTTATTTACAATAGCCAAGATATTGAAGCAACTTAAGTATCTATCAATAGATGGTTAGCAAAAGAATATGTGGTACATATATACCATGGAATATTACTCAGATGTAAAAAATAATAAAATCTTAACCATTTGCAACACAATGGATGAATCTAGAGGGTATCATGTTAAGTGAAATAAGTCAGACAGAAAACTACAAATACCATATGATTTCAATTATATGTGAAATCCAAAGAACATGAACAAACAAAACAGACTCAAAGACACAGAGAACAAACTGATGGTTACAAACAGAACAAACAGATAGGATGGGGTTAGGGGGTTGGGTGAATAAAGTGAAGGGATTAAGAAATACAAATTTGTAGTAAAAAAAGTCATGGATGTATAAAGTATAGCATAGGGAATATATCAATAATACTGTAATAACTATGTATGGTGCCAGGTTGGCACTAGGCTTCTCAGGGATCACTTTGTAAATTTTACAAATGTCTAACCACTATGCTCTATACCTGAAACTAATAAAAGGGAACCCTGTCTCTTCAACTTGACTCTGTCCATGCCCCAGTCTGTCTTCTCACCTGATTCGCACCATCTAGAAAGAGTACAGCACAGGAGGCCCAGTTCCTGCAGACTTCTCCAGACAATCCTCTGCCCCAGAAGAGTCCACCCTCAAACTTCTCCAAAGTCTCTCCTTCTGGTGCTTGGTGGGTGGTGATCTATACCTGAAAGATTTATTCATTCAGGTCCCAATAACTCAGAAATCACTCTATGACTAGTGAATCTCAAGATATGTTCAAATTATTCTTAATGATCTAAGCACACCACTGTTTTAAAAGCAGACATTAAAATAAGTAATATGAAGAGCAGATATTTTGAGAATTAAGTTCTTATTTTGAGATGATTGTATATTTACTTGCAAGTTTTAAGAAATAATACAGAGACACTGTGTCTCTGGTACCAAGTTTCCCCAGTGGTAACATCTTGTAAAGCTCTAGTACAATATCACAACCACAATGTTGACATTTATACAGTCAAGATACTGAACATTTCCATCACCACCAGAATCCCTCGTGTTCTTTTGTAGCCACATTTGGTGTCACTTAAAAAAAAAATTCAGCTGTTCTTATAGTTATGAAGTCATATCTCATTATGGTTTGAATTACCATTTCCCATTAGATAGCTAATGAGCGTCTTTTTATGTGCTTGTTTGCCATCTGTACATCTTCTTCAATAAAATGTCGCATATCTGTTAACCCCCTTTTTTATTTTTTATTGTTCAAGTACAGTTGTCTCTATTTTCTTCCCACCACTTCCCCTGCTCCAGCCATCCTCACTTCCCACCCTTGATCCCACCCCTGATCCCACCCCCCTTTGGTTTTGTCCATATGTCCTTTGTAGATGTTCCTGAAAATCCCTCCCCTTTTATCCCCCTTTATCCCCTCCCATCTCCCCTCTGGCTACTGTCAGTTTGTTCCTAATTTCAATGTCTCTGGTTATATACTGCTTGCTTGGGTTTTGTTGTTGTTGTTGTTGTTGTTGTTGATTAGGTTCCACTTATAGGTGAGATCATATGGTATTTGTCTTTCACTACCTGCCTTATTTCACTTAGCATAATGCTCTCCAGTTCCATCCATGCTGTCCCAAAGGGTAGGAGCACCTCCTTTCTTTCTGCTACATAGAATTCCATTGTGTAAATGTACCATAGTGTTTTGATCCATTCATTTACTGATGAGCACTTAGGTTGCTTCTAGCACTTGGCTATTGTAAATTGTGCTGCTATGAACATTGGGGTGCACAGGTTCTTTTGGATTGGTGTATCAAGGTTCTTAGGGTACAATCCCAGCAGTGGAATTTTTTGTTGGCCCCTTTTTAATTTGGATTGCTTTTATTCCCTGGGGTTTTGAGAGTTCTTTATATATTCTAGATACTAGTGCTTGGTCAGATATATGTTTTGCAAATATTTTCTCTCAGTCTGTAGGTTGTCTTTGCATCCTTTTAACAGGGTCTTTCTCTGAACAGAAGTTTTTAATTCTAATGAAGTCCAGTTGATCAGTTTTTATTTTATGGCTCAAACTTTTGGTTTCCAGTCTAAGAACTCCTTGCATAACCCTAGATCCTGAAGATTTTCCCCTCTATGTGTTCTAAAAGCTTTCTAGTTTTACTTTGTTTTAGGTACAAAGCCTTTATTATTGCTATTATATACAAGCCTAGATGGTCTCTTCTGAATGAAAAGTACAACCATTTTTTATACTTAGGGAAAGTTATAAAACCTCTTTTTTATTAGAGTAGAATTGTTCCAATAAATCATTTTTTTCCAGTGAATCCTAGTCCGATAAACAGTCTAGTCTCTGAGCTTCATTAGTTGGCTGTCACCATCGCACTAATAGACAATCTCCATTTTCCGCACAATAAAACTCTAGTGAATGTTGGTCATCTTCTAGTTCAGTCTCTCTGCCTGGCATTTTGGGACTTTCATAGGACAACCAAAGATCTGATAGAGGAACTTTGAGAAGAAGTGACAGCAGTAATTTTACCTTTGGAATTGTCATAGAATCTGGCAGTTGTTTCTCTAGGACTTTCTGATGAAGATGGTGAGGATATTTTATCTTCAGTGTTAGCTGGTTTTTGAGCAAACACAGGTCGTGTTTTGAGTTCCCCACCTTCAGGTGCACTGTATTTGAGGCAGAGTGCCTGGTATCTGGGGTGGGCTGCCAGGAACTCCTCATTTGGCTTGTTTTGCCTGCATCCTAATCCCACTTGCCTCTTCCCTTTCGTTTCCGAATCCTTTTCTGTATTCCAGTTCTGCTCCAAGCCTCTCCTTGGGAAGAATCTGACATTTGTTCAGAGTTGGCAGCTGACCGATCTTGGCGATAATGAACTGGTAGGTGGCCTGCCACTGCTTCCCTCAGCCAGGGCATTTCTTCAGCAGGACAAAGAGATCGGACTCTGTAACTTATCCAGCTTGCTGAAAGATGGCCATTGTGACTGATATACAAGGTTTTGCAATGAAGGAAACATTGATGTTCTGCATTAAATCCCAGCATCTGGGAAATGTAGAGAAGAAATCCCAGTGTTAGAATTAGTTGTTCTCGTCTGGGCAGATACACTATCAGAAACAGCTTATTTTAATCAATTAAGTGATTAGGGGAATGGTCTAATAATGTGACCATCTGTAGAATGTCAGCCAGCCTTTCTGAAATGGAAATATTGTTAGGCTCTAGGTAAAGCTCCTCTAGGACCTGCCACCCCACGGCACACCAGAGCACCTCGGCCTCTGTTACTCCTGTTCAGCAGAGGACTAAAACCTTCAGTGCAGGAAATGTTCTGGTTGGAGATGGTGAGCCAGGAGGAAATCTCCGTTTATTGTCTCTGAGATTAAGGACTTCCAGGTGTCCAAGTTGATCAGCAATGTCTACAACTTCATCCCATGCTGAAAGAAGGTTTATTGACAAATCTACTTCTCTAACATTAGGACATACTTTAGCAATGGCCCCTTTGTCATCAGCACAACTTACTGCACAGTTCCTCAAAGAATTTCTTGCAATGTGCTCAGTTGGCTTTGTCGTTTTATAATAGAGTCAAAACCAATAATTTCCACAGGTCTATTTGCAATTTGAACAAGTTGTTCTTTTCCATCATCCTCCGGTCCATCTTTTAACACATAGCGGTTCTTAGCTGCAGTAAAATTTTACTTTGTTTGGATGAATAAAGGATCCTCCTGTTGGGTGGCTGCATTTAAAATACAGTCACTTCACGGCTTCTATCATGCTTACCTCTCTTAGAATTGTTCCATTCTACTCCCGACCAGATCCTGCCACAGGAGGAACAGTGTCACAGAAACGCACTGTTGCACATTCACCATTAACTTCAACTCGTCAACCCATGACATCTGATGTCAAAGTGTCATTCATTATAATAGATCCAGAATCCAAAATATGAGATCCAGGTTGCATGTTCAATCCTAAGTCTGGGTGGGTAAAGGAGGTAACCGATCCATGTTTCTCTCCCACATTGATGTTTCTCTTTTTCCCTTCCTCTCTCTCCAGCATCATTGGATGGATTCAGGGAAACAGATGGCTGTCCCCAAAAGTAGGGAGAGCACAATTCTGCAAGATCCAAGGGATGTTCCAAAGGCTGACTCTAGGAAGCCAATATAGAGCCTAAGTGAGGTGTTCTTTCCCTGGGGTCCATGAGCTCTCAAACTATCTTCTAACTGAAGATTTTCACTAATTTCTAACTGAAATTTAGCATTTTCCTCTATTTACTTGCATTGGCACTGGTGCATGTGTGAGAATCCTAACCCAAGCAAAGCAAATATTTTGGGAAATGACATTATCACTTGAGGAGGGGATCCATCTCTTTATTTCCCAAGACCAACCCTTGCACACGCTCTAGTTTTACATTTAAGCACATCATTCATTTTGAGTTAATTTTTGTGAAAGGGGTGAGACTCAGGTTGAGGTTTGAAGTTGTTATTATTATTGTTGTTGTTGTTGTTGTTGTTGTTATTGCCTATGGATGCCCAACTGCTCCAGCACCATTTTTCCACTGCCACTTCATTGCTTTTTCCAGTGAATTGCTTCTACACTTCTTGTTGAAACTCATTTGGGCATATTTGTGTGGCTCCATCTCTGGGCTAAGCATTATTGAGATATAATTCACACCATAGAATTCACTTATTAGAATGTATTAGTCAATGATTTTTTGTATAGTCCTAGAGTTGTGCAATTATCACCACAATTAATTTTAGAATATTTCATGACCCCAAAAATAAACCAAAAGGGGAATATTTACCATCTTAATAGAAACAAGTTTTCCCGAGACCTATGGCATATTAAAAACTGTCTGTGGGTGCCCCAAAGTGGACAGCATAATCCTGTGGCGTATCAGAAGTCTGGTTACAGGCCTGGAGTGGTCAGTCCCTTCAGAAGTTCCCAGAGATGCTTTGAGAAGCTCCCTGTAGTCACAACTGCCTCTCACAAGCCTCACCTGCCTGCAGCATTGGGCTTAAACCCAATCTCCAGAGATAAGGTAAGATTTCTATCCTGAAGATGGAACCCTGCTGCCAAGCCTCTGCTTCACATGTCCACCTTCATCAGGACCTTCATACTCTACTGCAGGCCAGGTGGGGTAGGCATGGAGCCTGCAGTAACATGAACTTCTGTTTATAGCAACAGGATCCAGGTGCAAGTTCAGCCCCCAACCCTCTGCACCTTCCTCCTAGAGCAAGCCACCAGGGGGGGATCACAGCCAGGTTTGTGGAATGGGGGAAACAACAACCCAGGTGTTGCTCTCATTCCATACTTTGGGCACCTGCCAGGGCCCCTCACAGGTGGGTGCACCTCAAGACCCTCTGTCTTAGCCCTCAGGCCCTCATGGGTCCTCTTCAACAGGGGACGGTCCCTCCTGTGGAAGCCTAAGACAGGCCACTCCCAGGAGTCCAGAGAGGACACAGAGCTCCTCAGCACCAACACGACTGGCATTTTCTTTTCCTGCCTCTTCCATGTGGACTCTGCAAGGCATCCTGTGAGTGAACCACTGCTGTCCCCAGTGGGAGGGGCCTCAGGTGGGCCAGTCTGTATCAGTTGATGACATTGGAAGCTTGTGGGATGGGGTAAGAATGGACCTTCAGGCTGTGGCCCTGAACCCTGAGTAAGAGTTTTACAGACAGTGAACTGGACAAGCACAGACAGGCAGAAGCAGCAAGTGGGAAGGTGCTGGGGTGGTGACCTTGCCTGTTTAAGGGATGCAGAGGTCATTTCATTTCCTGGAGCATGGGTTTTGGAGGAGGGAGGGAAGGCTGCAAAGGCAGGTTGGGGCCAGAACCTTCCCCTGAGTATGGTGTCCAACCCGAGATCCAGGATGGCTATGAATGTGCCCCAACAGAAAATTGTAAGTTTACTTAAAACCTTTTTTTTTGTGCTCATCAGTTTTCATTAATGTTTGTGTATTTAATGTGTGGCCCAAGACAACTCTTCTTTCAGTGTGGCCCAGAGACACCAAAAGGCTGGATACCCCTGGGATGCAGAGGGACATGATGCAGGGACCCAACTGCACCAATGGAGCTAGGAGGATCCGAGGGAATCTGTGCTCTCTGGAGCCAGCCTGCCACTGCTGCGCACCCTTCTCTTTACTTTGGACACCTCCTCAGGGCACTTTCCCTCTATCTGGGTAGAACCAAATGTTTGGGTTACAAAAGGTCCCTCCTGCATTCTGCCTGTCCTCTTCCCATTCTCTGCTCCACCCAGAGTGCCTTGAGAACACCCCTCTGCCCCTCCCAGAGCACCCCCTTGCACTTCACAGAGAAGCCACCACTGAACTTCCTGACTGCACTGTTTCTACCCTCTGAGCCAGCCCTTAATAAGTTTCCCGGAATCCTATTTCAACCAATAGGAGTGAGGCTTGCCCCATCCAATCAGAGCTGCATAGCCTTACCAACCAGAGCTACTCTGACTTTTGGGGGGAACCCAAAAAATCCCAGAATTTACTTATAAAAAAATTGTGTATTTATTCTTACATGTTTAAACTTCAATCACCTTCAAAGTACTCTCCATTTGATGCAATACATCTATTGAGACGTTTTTTCCACTGCTCAAAACAGTTTTTGAACTCATTACTTTTGATGTCTTTTAGTCTTCTGCTGCTTTTTGTTTCACCTCTTCCACATCAGGAAAACATTTCCCTTTGAGGTCTTCTTTCATTCAGGGAAACAAAAAACAGTTGCTGGGGTAGGGTGGGACACAGGGGTCATGATGTATTTGGTCAAAAACTGCTGAACACTCAGTGCAGTGTTGGCAGGTACACTTGTGAATCATCTGTCCTGAAATGAGCAAATGTGTTAAAAGAGTCAAACAATTAATTCACTGAAGCCGAATGCAGCCTTTCACAACAACCAAGCTGGCACACTGATACAGATGGGTTCCTAGAACACTCACCTAGCCAGGGAAGTCTGTACTACAAGGGGCCTGTCCTCCAAAAGATAATTCTGGGTTTTCTTGGGCCCCCTTATATTCTGACCAATCAGGACAGTGCCTTTTGAACCAATCAAACTACAAGGATTCAGAGCCTTCATCTGCATGAGGTGAAACCAGTCAGACACTAGGGATGGGAACTTCTATCTATGTAAGTCAGCTCCCCTCTAGCTCTGAGAACCTCTGAAGACTGCATCTTCCTGGCTGAGCTGAAACATCAAAGATGTCTTTCCTAAGAGCAGCAGACTGGCACAAAACAGAGCAGACCAAGGAACACCTGAGCTTACCAGCACAGCACAAAGCAGACCATCAAGGAGCAGAATAGAGCTGTCTAGCTGGAGCTGGCCCGAGGGCTTCCTCGGGGCCTTGCTGTATCACAATTGAGCTATTTTGCACTGAATAAAGTTTCCTTCTTCACCACACTGCAAACTGGGGATTCCAGTTTGTACTGAATTGTTGCTATCCACAAACCATAGGTTGGGCATGGTTGACAGTGCCCACTGTTTGTGGAAATGGATGCCTGGGAGGCAAACCTATGCCCACTGTTGAAGAATTTCCTCGGGGAATATCCTAGGAAGATCTAATCCAGGCCCCTGAGGTGGGGAAATACAGCCTGCACTGTGAGAAAGCTCCCTCTCCCTCTCAAGAGGGGCCTCAGTTTCCCATAGAATGGATATAGGCAGCCTGATAATCTCTATACAGTATGTGAGCACTTGGGTATGGGTTTCCTCCCAGGCAGGACCACACAGCCTGACTCCCAGCCTAGTCCTCTTGGGGACTGGGAATGCAGACAAATGTATTAAGGAGGGCTTCCTGGACAAAAAGGAAAGGATGTTGGACTGAAGGGGAGTGTTATAGGCAAAAGCCTGGAAGGCAAGTAAGTGAGGAGGGCTCTCTGTGGCCAGGTATGGAGTGCTCCAGGGCAGGGCTTGGAGTTAAAATGGACACATCAGCCAGGCCCAGTGAAGGACCTTAGACTTTCTACCTGAACTCTGAGCCCTCAAAACTCTGTGGAGCCTCTTCAAAGTTTAAACTTAGGAGACATGTTATAATTTTATTTTTAGTAAAAGCATTCTGGAAGGTATGCTTCTACCAGAAGACTGGTAGAAGAAGTAGAAGACTGATAGAAAACAAGGCAGGGGCAGAGGGGTGCCCCCCAATCCAGGAAACAGCCAATAAGGCCTGTGTGACCTGCAGTTATTACCAGTAGGGCCTGGGAGTAGAAGCTCATGGTAGAATATTACAGAGGTGAGGTCCAGTGGGATGGAGGTAGTTTGGCAGTGTGGTTCAATGAGGGAAGAAGGGTCAAGGGTGCATTCAAGCTCCCTAGAAGCGCACCCAAGATCCGTCATGCTTATTAGAGAGATGGCTCTTAGAAAGCCCTGCCTCATGAAGAACTAATAATTTTTGTGGCCAAGGATATTGTGTTTCCTCATTTCTTTTGGAGAACTAAGTGGGGAGAGGGACCCAAGCAGTCCTGCTTTCATGGTGGTTTCAGAATAAACAGGTCAGAAAGTTCAGTAGAGACCTCAACCCTGATATGAAGAGAAAGGAAAACCAAAGGAATAAAACAAAAAGAAAGAACACTGAAGTGGTTAACAAATCAGACAGAAAGTAGGTACTTTTAACTGAGTTGCTTTTTAGAGTCAAGACTCTTTAAAATTGCAATGTCAATGCATGCTCATTATAGAAAAGCTTAAAAGCACAAAAAATTATGAGGAAAAATATTCATCTCCTTCCACTCAAATTCAACAACTTAATTAAGTTTATCATTTATCATTTTCCTTCTTATCTTTCTTTCTTATATAGTTGTCAAAATTTTAACACACTTGTGGTTATTCATTAGTCCTCTCTTATCTGACATTTCACTTTCCTCCATTTTACTTAACTGTAGTCAGCCATGGTCTAAAAATATTACATAGAAAGTTCCAAAAATAAACAATTCATAAGTTTTAAATTCTATGTCAATCTGAGGAGGGTGATGAAATCACAGGTCATCCTGATCCATCCTGCCTGGGAGAAAATATTTACAGTCATGCCTTGTTTTATTGTGCTTCACTTTATTGTACCTTTCAGACATTGCCTTTTTTTAAAAATTGAGAGTCTGTGGCAACTCTGCATTGAGAAAGAATATCAGTGTTATTTTTCCAACAGGCTCAGATGATGGTTAGCATTTTTTAGCAATAAAGCATTGTTCAATTAAGGTGTGTACATTTTTAGACATAATGCTATTACACACTTAATAGACTATAGTATAGTGTAAAAATGATTTTTACATGCACTGGAAAGTCAAAATTCTTGTCTTACTTTATTGTGATATTCTCTTTATTGGGGTGGTCTCAAATCCAACCTGCAATGTCTCTGAGGTTTGCCTGTATATGTATGTGATATACCCAATAAGGAACTTATATCTAGTATGTTTTTCTAAAATTTTACAACTCAATCATAAGAAGGCAAAAACTCAATTTTAAAATGGGCAAAATATTTGAAGAGACATTTCTCCAAAGAAGATATATGAATGTCTAGTAAACACATAAAAAGATGTTCAAATTAATCAATAAGGAATTGCAAATCAAAAACCACAGTGAGATACTACATTACACACACTAGAATGGCTATAATCATTTAAAAAGCCAATAACAAGTATTGGTTAGGATGTGGAGAAATTGAAATCCTTATATACTGCATAAGGAATTGTAAAATGGAGCAGCCACTTGGAAAAAGTTCCTCAAAATATTAAACATAGAGTTACCATATGACCCTGCAATTCCTTTCTTAGAAAAATTTTTAAGAGAAAAAAACATATATATGTTTGTACAAGGAATTGGATGTGAATGTACACAGCACTATTACTTATAAGAGCCCAAAATAGTGAAAACAACCCAAACGTCCATCAAACCTGGTAACAGATAAACAAAATGCGGTATATATCCATACAAAAGAATATTATTCAGCCATCAAAGGGAAATAATTACTATGTATGCTGCAACATGGATAAACCTCAAAAACATTATGCACAAAAGAAGCAAGACACAAAGACCACATATTATATGATTTGATTTATATGAAATGTTTAGAAAAGGCACATATCTAGAGACAGAACTAGAGGTAAGAGTAGGGAATAAGTGGTCCTGAAGTTTCTTTTGGGGTGATGGGAATATTGTAAAATTAGATTGTAGTGACAGCTGCACATCTCTGTAAATATACTAAAAATCGTTGCAGTGTACACTTAAAACAGGTGAATTTCATGTTATGTAAATTACACCTCAATAAAACTTTTATTTTAAAAATTCTTTCATTCCACCTTTTTCCCCTTCCTTCCTCCTTTCATATCTTTCTCTTCTTTTCTTCCTTTTCCCTTCCTATCTTTTTCCTTTTCCTGTACTCTTTTGCCCAACTCTTAAGCACAGGTGAGCATGTAAAACATAAATGTTCAGCAAGCATTCATGCTGCTCTCACACATACAGTACCTCTTCTCAACCCAAACCTCTCCTTCACCTCTAAATACCAACTATCCTAGCTTTTATGGTAACCATTTTCCCACATTTCTTTATAATTTTAACATTAAATATGCATCCCTAAATATTTTGTATTAGTTTTGCTTGTTTTGAAATTGATATAAATATTCATACATTATGTGTACTTTTGTGTCGTTTCTTTCATTTAAGATAATGTTTGTGAGAATAGAGTCCAGAAACAGAATCACAAAACTTCACTAATTTTTTACAAAGTTGCCAAGGTAATTCAGTGTAGAAATAAAAGCCTTTTCAACAAATGATCAAAATATATAACCATCTCTATACCCCCCAAAAAGGAATCTTAACCCTTATAAAAAAATAACTAGATCCCATTTACTACAGCAACAAGAAAAATGAACTACTTGAGGCTTCCGGCCAAGATGGAGGCATAGGCAGACGCACTGTGTCTCTTCTCACAACCAAATTAAGGACAACAAAGATTTAGAAACAAGAAAACAACCAGATCTCAGAAAATCAAACTGTTTGGAAGTCCAACAACGATTCATCCAGACCGGTAAGAGGGGCGGAGTCGCGGCAGGAAAAAGCGGAGGTT
>PVKU01015076.1:0-19789 GCA_004027475.1 Anoura caudifer | reverse complement strand
AGAAAACTAAAAATGGACCTACCTTTTGATCCAACAATTCCACTGCTAGGATTATATCCTGGAAACCGTGAAACACCAACCCAAAGGATCCTATGCACCCCAATGTTCATAGCAGCACAATTTACAATAGCCAAGTGTTGGAAGCAACCTAGGTGCTCATCAATAAATGAATGGATCAAGAAACTATGGTACATTTACAGAATGGAATTCTATGCAGCAGAAAGAAAGAAGGAGCTCCTACCCTTCGCGACAGCATGGATGGAACTGGAGAGCATTATGCTAAGCGAAATAAGCCAGGAGGTGAGAGACAAATACCATATGATCTCACCTCTAACAGGAACAGAATCAAAAAAACAAACAAACAAGCATAATATAACCAAAGACACTGAAATTGAGAACAAGAGAGGAGAGGGATAGGAATATCCAGGGAAAAGGGGAAGGGATTAGAGCAACAAGTATGAAAGACATATGGTCAAAAGCTAGGGGGGCGGGGGATGGAAATGGAAGGGAGCTGGGGAGGGCTGGGGCGGAGGGACGGGATGGGAGTAGAAAACAGAAAACTGTATAAGAACAACAATTAAAATAAAAATTAAATTTAAAAAAATACAAAAGTTTGTATTTTACCCAGAAGCCCTATCTGGACTTCCAAGACAATTAACAATAATAGCCAACATTCATTCAGCACTATGTGCACACAGTGTTCTAAGTTCTTTAGTGTGTATTAAGTCACTAATCTGCAGAGCTACCCATGAAGAAGATACTGTTTAGCGTATCTGAGGTCACACAGCTCTTAAGTGACAGAAGTGGGGCTCAGACTCAGTAGTTAGACTCAAAAGCCCAGGTTCTCACCCACTACTCTCTACTGCCTGTAAATTAAACTGAATTTAAATTCTAAACCCAATTTCCATATTTTTTAAAGTTAAATTTATTGGGGTAAAACTGGTTAATAACATTATATAAGCTTCAAGGGCACAAATCCATAATATATCATCTTTATATTGCATAGTATGCTCATCCCCCACCAGTCTAGTCTTCTTCTATCACCATGTATTTGACCCCCTTTATCCACTTTATCCTCTTGGACCCCCTTTCTCTAGTAACTACCATTCCGTGCCTGTGTCTATTGTTTATTTTTCTTGTTTGTCCATTTGTTGCTGTCTGTTTCATATCCCACATATAAGTGAAATCATATGGTTTTTGTCCTTTTCTGTCTGACATTTTACTTAGCATGATACTCTAAAGATCCATCCATATTGTACAAATGGCAGTGTTTTATTTTTATGGCTAATATTCCATTGTGTATGTACCACATTTTATTTATCTAATTATCCTTGTCTTATTTTATCAATAAGACAAATAATAACAAGTGTTGGACAGGATGAAGAGAAAAGGGAACCCTCATACACTGCTGGTGGAAGTGTAAATTGGCTTAGCTTCTATAGAAAATAGTATGGGAGTTCCTCAGAAAATTAAGAATAGAGCTATCAGCAATCCCTCTCGTGAGTATCCACCAGAAAAATTGAAAATACTTATTTGTAAAGATAAGTATATTCCTTATGTTCATTGTACTATTATTCACAATAATCAAGACATGGAAACCAATTTCCACATTCTAAATTGGATTATACCAACCTAAATATAATCCAGTCACCTAAGGGCACTACCACTAGATGGCAGTCAAGACACCAGGTATGTTTACTTTCTGGATGTGCAGAAGCCGAACAAACAGAAGTCTCAGCGAGCCCTTGGGTTAGGAAGCAGCAAAGACCCTTCCGGAAATCACACAGCCCTGATGTCTGTCTTAGCAGTGAGGATTTCTCTAGACTTCCAGCCCAATCATTCAGAATCACTTCCGTGAAACAGTATAGACCACCACCATCCTTAGGGGAAAAACAGCAAAATACGAAATGTCAAAACCTCAAAAAGGAAGAGTAGGTTTAGGAAAACAGTGGTTCTCCAAGGAGCCCTGGGCAAAGAGTGCATCTCTAATCCATGAAAGACTGGAAAGAAAGTATCTTGGGCAGAATTTGCCATAAGTAGATGTCTAGGTGAAAAGATGACCTGACTTTCAGGTCACATCTAAGCTAACTCCAAGGTGACTGCAGGCTGCTTTTAAAGCTTTCTGCAACAGACCTTGAACCAGCAACCATCTGAAGTCTGGCACATGTCCTGTGGTAGATGGAAACTGTGGCCACAGTGCTTTGCAGCAGATCCAAATCTCCCATTTCCTGAATCTGAGCTGGCCCTGTGGCTTGCTTTGATCATGGACTGTAGTGTAAGTGATGCTTGAATTTTAAAATCCTGGGTTCAAGGGCTTGCCCTTCTACCATTACCCTTCTGGAAGGCTCCTGCTGCCCCGTAAGGAAGTATCGGCTTAGAGAGACTGAGTCCAGAGAGCTCCCATGCAGAAGGGGACCCAGCACAGGAACACACTTATGAGTGAGGCCATTTGAACTATCATAACTGAGCCATCAGTGAGTGATACTTTCCCAGCAAGTCAGGCAACCTTCACAGCTGTGAAAAAAAAAAAAAACAACAACATATTTTTGGTATAAGCCTCTTTGTTTTGGGTAGTTTATAACCTAGCAAGATAATGGATCATCTCCCTAGAAAGGAACTCTGATGTACATAAAAGTTAAAGTTATTTTCCTGCCGTCCAAGGCCCAACATTACTTTAACTTGGGAAGTGTAGGAGACCGTTCTGTGTGGTGTGGGCCCAGCTCCCACTCGGAGATGCACAGGACCCACGCCTATGGATGGGTTCTGCCATGGGGAATCAGGCCTGCATTTGTACCTAAGCCGCTTTGAGTCTTGCTTTTGCTAAAAACTCCTTCACCCTGACTTGAGATAGCAGTGCTTATTGTAACTTCCTAAAATCCATGCTAAACTTTCCTAGGATGAGTGTAACTATTCGACCACTTTTCCCTTTTTCATTTGCAAATATCCTTCTTCTGTGATGTGATTACTGGCATTGGCTCCTTTGTTGTCTGTAAAAGGTAATCACCTAAAGCAAACCTGTGCATAGTTAATGAGGACCTTCCTGTAATGTGCCTAGTAAGATAATAAAAGCTCATCAAAGCAAGGGCCATGGCTTTTGCTCCCCTTGAGAGAAAAGTCATGCTGTCCCTTTTCCTCCACTGGACTCGGTAGTCCATATGAATGTCTTATTTCATCCATCATGACACGGGTGCTGTGGGCCAGTGTCTACATCAGGGAAGTAGATATAAGATGGGCTTTTCTCTTTTGGGCCAGAACAGTAGTTCTACTACATAATTAAAGAAGAATAGTCTTTTAAAATAGGAATAAGACAATTCCACTGTGTTTTTATTAGCCAACTTCACTCTTTAGAGCATGTTCATTTGAAGTACCTGGCTGTCTCTGATTTAATTGTTTTATTTGTCTCTACTTTAAAAAAATATTTTATTTATTTATTTTTAAAGAAAGGGAAAAGAAGGAAGAAAGAGAGGGGAAGAAACATCAATGTGCTAGAGAAACATCAGTTAGATGCCCCTCACAGGCTTCCAACCAGGGACCTGGACGCAGCCCAGACATCGAACCAGCAGCCTTTCACTTTGCAGGACAATGCCCAACTCACTGAGCCACATTGGTCAGGGCTGTCTCTACATTTTAAATGCCTACAGAATAAATTTGTGGAAAAACCAGCTCAAATCACTCTTACCTATTGCTACAAATGTCTGTTAGAGATTACCCTAATGAAGTGGTGTTCTGCATCCACTTGGCCAAAAACAAAAGACACTTGCTTGCATCAATCTCTATACATAATAGGCTATTGTTCCTTCCATGGAACCTACCCCAAAATGAATTTGCTGCTGGTGGGACAATGGGGAGAATGCCTCAGGCCTCTTCCTGTCTCCAAGAAACAGCCCCAGTCAACTATCCAGGGAGGACCCCTTTGAAAACTGCTAAGTTTAGGGAAACAAGAAAATCTATCCATTTCTTTTCCACCTGAGTAATAGATGCTGGGAATTAAAGAATTAATGAATATGTTCTCAAATCCTGCTCTGCCTGATGATCATGGACAATAATACTACTGCTATAGCCCTGCTCTTTCAGGATAATATACTACCTGATCTCTAGGTAGAATATTAAGTACACTGTATCATCAAAGTCTTTGCAAACATTATGTCATGTAATCCTCACACCTTTTTGCTTAGGTAAAAATCTAAATCTAAAGCTAAATCTACAGTTTCACAGTTGATGAGTTGAAGGAACAGAATTCCAAGCTCTCTAAGCATTTAGAAAAAGTTGCTGTAGAAAACTTTAGAAAAAAGCAGCTCAGACATTAGCCTCTTATATGAAAATATTTCTCTTTCATGTATTATTTACCAAGTGTAGAAAAGGCTCATACTCTTGTCAGCTTTCCCTTTCTCAGAATGTTTTTATCAGAGTGCATACTCTTATTTCAAACACCCAGCATTTCAAGAGTGAGAAACAAAGAAATTGAAGACCAGAACTAATTATCAGAATAAAAAATTCCCAATAACCTCTGCATAGTCACACACAATTCACTGAAAAATCATTTATATATGTTACACAGATAAGAGCTGTTCTTTAAAATTATGTTTTTACTTAGGATTATTAAAAAGTGCTGTAATACTGACAGCATTTCATTCTTATGAACAAAACAAGCAGAGTTTATGTCAGCACACACCTTATTTTTATTATTTTTTATCCTTACCTGAGGACATTCTTTTTCATTGCTTTTTAGAGAGAGGGAAGGGGAGAGACAGAAACATCAACTGGTTGCCTCCCCTACATGCCCTGACCAGGAATCAAACCCACAACTGTTCAGTTATGGAACAATGCTACAGTCAACAGGGCCACACTGGCCAGGGCTGCATCTTATTTTTAAAGAATATGTTCCTTGATGCCATTCTGGGTATTTATATATAAAGAATCAGATGCTGAGAGAGACAGAGTCCCCTGAGAGTGAGTGACTGTTCTGTAAGCAGGTGGCATGGAAAAATGGGCCCAGTCAAGCACACAGGTTGAAGACATAGTCACCCACCTAGAAGGAGCTTCATGAATCTTAAAATGAACAGCTGGCAAATTCTGCCATTGACGAGAGCAAAAAGCATTGTTTCAGTAAAAAATGCTATTTCACCCCCCATGGAATTCTTGTAATGGGGGAAAATAACAAAACTAAAGTAAAATTCAGAGCCTGGCTTTTTTGATAAGGTAGACAAACTACTATCTACGTGAATCTTCCATGATTCATATTGTGTACTTACTAAAAGTTAAGAAATAGAAGTTTAGTATAACTGTCTACATCTTAAAGGTCAGTCCATGAATACTGGGTAGGAACTTTGGAATCAGCCAGGCCTGAGTTCCAACCCTGCTCTGCTGCCTCTGGCTATGAGACAGTGTGCTCTAACCTCTCTGAGCTGCCTTCTTCTTGTTGGAAAAATTGGAGCTATGATAAGATACCACTTAGCCAGAGAATCAATAAAATAACATTTTCAAGTTATTCCTTTCATCTATCCTACCTGCTTTCAACAGTAAATCTGAACAATTCTACAATGTTTTCCTGACAAGAAGAAAGGTTAGCGTAGTTTTATTTAAAATGAGCATCTCTTAAAGATGGAAGTAGAAGAAGAATTGATTAAAGTAAATAATCTACCTAGTCTGGAAAATATAAGGCAGTTATCCTATTCAGAAATATATATCACCACAAGAAATATACATCGTCACAAGAAAACATTGTAACTACTATGCGTGATGATGGACATTAACTAGACCCATTGTGGTGATCATTTTGCAATATATACAAATGTTGAATCTTGTCATACACACAAAACTAGTATAATGTTAGATATCAATTATATCACAATTTTTAAAAAAGGGAATTGTCTGTCAATAGTCCTGAGTGAAGAACTGTTGGGGAACTAATTTTCTACATTATGTTAGGTGTGCATAGCCAGCAGTGCTTAAAACAGTGATCTGAACAAGTGCTGGTGAAGATGTGAAGAAACTGAAAACCTTGTATATTGCCTGATGGAATGTAAAATGGTGCATCTGCTGTGGAAAATTGCATAACGATTGCTCAGAAAGTTAGAAGTGGAATTACCATGTGATCTAGCAATTTCACTTCTGGGTATTATTGTCAACTGATGATTGTTGGTGCTGACTCAATGCCAATGGGAATCCCCAAGTTGGAATGTAGTAAAGAAGAAAACTTTACTCAGTGCAAATAGCTCAATTACATATAGCACAGCTGTAAGAACAGCTCACTATTGCTATAGCACAATTATGAAGTAGCACAGGTGTAGAATAGCAAGGCTGTGAGATGGCCCTTGTGCAGTCAGCTCTGCTCTGTCCTGCTGTGTTCCATTCCACTTTGCTCTGGTCTGGTGGGACTTCTTCAGTATTCCAGCTCAAGCCCAAGTAAGAGAAATGCAGTCTTCTGTCTTTAGTGGAAAGAGCAATTGTGCTCTCTGAGCCAGAGGGGAGCTAACTTATAGAGAGAAGTCCCTACCCTGGTCCCTGACTGGTCTGTCCTCATGAAAATGAAGACTCCACATCCTCCCGGTTTGATTGGTCAAAAAAAAAAAAAAAAAACAAAAAAAAAACAACCATTGTCCTGATTGGTTGGAGTAGAGCCACTTTGGTCAGTGAAGATGCTAATGTGGATATAGCTGTACAGTTCTGATGGTTGGACATATGATTGGTTGAATTATGATCCCTATGGTTGAAATGATTCCAGGAACTCCTTTATAAGGGCTGGCTCAGCTGGCAGGAACACAGTGCAGGCAGGTAGTTCAGTGTAGGAGGCAAGTGGTTCAATGTGGGAGGTTGGCAGTTTAATTCAGGCTTTTTCCTAAAGTGTGGTTTGTGTGACAGATTCCTGTTTGAAGATGACTGCTAGGCTCTCTTTTAAGTTTTAGCCCAGTTAGCCACTAGGAGCCCTTCTTGGTAGCTTATCTTCTTCTTCAGGGTCCACAGTATATACCACAAAGAATTGAAAGCAGGATCTAAAAGAGTTATTTGTACATCCATGTTTATAGCAGCAATATTCATAATAGCCAAAAGGTGAAAATATCCCATGTCTATCAACAGATGAAAGAATAAACAAAATGTGGTATATAGATACAATGAAATATTATTTGGCCTCGAAAAGGAAGGAAATTCTGACACATTTTACAACATGGATGAATATTGAAAACATTAAGCCAAGTGAAATAAGCCAGTCACCAAAAACCTTATATTATATGATTTCACTTACACAAAGCTTCTAGGGCAGTCACACTCATACAGAAAGCAGAATGGTGTGTGTGTGCCTGGAGCTCAGGGAGAAGGTGTGAGGAGTTACTGATAAGTGGTCACAGAGTTCCCTTTTAGGATGGAGGTAATGGTAGCACAATTTGAATGTACTCAATGCCATAGTATTGTACACTTGAAAATAATTAAAATAATAAATTTTATGTTAAGTATATTTTACCACAGTAAATGACAATGATATGTGGCACAAAAGAGGGAATGCCTGCTTCTCAGAACACTGCCATGAAAAGGGCAGTTCTTCTTGGCTCTGGCCATGGCCATGAGGATAACTCTGCCTTCAGCTGGGGCCACTTGGCCAGGTAGGCAGGGAAGTCTGAAGCTCTAGATACCACAGCATAGCCCTCCATCCCTGCCCATCACTTCAGAATTATTTTCATGAGGGCAGATAGCCAAGATTAACCTCAGAAATAAAACAGGAGCAGATAAGACATTGAGAAAATGACAGGAACACATACTTTGCAAACAAACATGAGGTTAGATAGAAGAGGAGGGAAGTCGTCTCCTGGTTTTATGGAAAAATTGGAGTGGCGTGGGATGGGGCGAGTGATCCCCTTTTTTCCAGCTTTATTGAGATATAAATGATATATAACATTTTATAAGTTTATGGTGTATGACTGATGATTTGATATATATTTATTTATATTTATACATATTATGAAATGATCACCACCTCCATCACCTCGTACAATCACCATTCCTTTTTTGTGGTAAGAACATTTAAGATCTACTTTCTTAACAACATTGAAGTATATAATACAGTCTCCTTAACTATAATCACCATACTGTATATGGAGCCCCAGAAATTATTCATATTATATCTGATATCTCCTTTTTCAAAATTGTTCTTTGGTTTTCAGAGCAGTAGATAAACAGGGAAACTTTCTTTTGCAGCACAACATCGCCATCTCATGGACAAAATTTACATGATGCAAAGTTTCTCTAAAGTGAACTTTCCCTAAATACTTCTGCCAGGAGCTGTTGGCATTGACCCAAACAGCCTAACTCTGTATCTTTAATGTCCAGTATTTTCAGAGGTAGTCCAAAGAGAACTATTCCATTTTTAAAGTCAAATGTTTAAGGCAAAAATCTGAATTTCGTGATGTCTCCACTTTGTTCTCAAGATTAAAAAGTCTTTTTTGGAATTTGAATTTCAGATGGGGGTAAACTCTACCACAGTCAGCAAGATGAAGCAGTCTGCAAAGAAAAATACTCCTCCATCCTTATCATCTTATTTTACAAGTAAAATCTGAGTTCTCTAGTTTCCTAATTTTGAATTTTATTAGAATGATTCCAGTAGTGTCCAGTGTGTCTCTATGCTGTTGTTGTTCAGTGCTTTATTTTACAATAATGCTGTAAAAATTTATTTTTAAAACATGGGATATGTTGGATTTGTTCATCTGAATCAAGGCTGAAATGGGGAAAGTATTTTTAAATAAAAATTGTATATATTTAAGGTGTATAACAGTTACTACAATCAAGTTAAGTAACATATCTCTCTCCTCACATAGTTATTTTTGTGTTAGTGTGTGGTGAGAGCATCTGAAATCTGCTCTCTCAGTAATCTTCCAGCATTCAATACAGTGTTGGTAACTATAATCCCATGTTGCACATTAAATCTCTAGATTTGTTCATCCTATATAACTGTCACTTTGTGCCCTTAACCAATATCTCTCCTCTCTGTTCCTGGTGACCACTGTTTCACTCTTTGCTTCTTATGGGTTTGACTATGTTAGAGTCCATGTAAAACTGAGATCATGTGGTTTTTGTCTTTCTGTGTCTGGCTTATTTCATCTACCATAATGTTGTCCAGGTTCATCCATATTTTTGCAAATGGCAGGATTTCTCTCTTTTCTAAAGCTTAGTATATATATTTTTAATTATCTGTTTACCCATAGGCATTATTTTCATGGCTTGGCTGTTAATTATGCTGCAATGGGAATGCAGATAATCTCCTCAAGGTACTGATTTCTTTTCCTTTAGACATATACCCAGAAGTGAGATAGTTTCTGAACCCAGGGGGTTCGCCACTTTGAGTGCTCTACTCAAAAAAGAGACATGGTGTGGCAAGGTAGTTTTGTTTACTTGCTGCAAGTAAGGGAGACAGAGGATTCATACCCAAAAGTCTGCCTCCCACAAGGGAGGCTTAATCATCGCTTATATACATTAGTTGGTCAATTACATGCTGACTTCTTTTTTTGCAGCTGGCTACTTTCATCTGGTTGTATTCCTATCAGTTCATCCTATTTCCAGCTGCATTTGCAAAATACTATGTTGCACTTTAACATTTATCAAGAAATAATATTTAGAACTGCCCAGACCTTGAGACCCTTGTCCTATCTAACAGGGTGCTGAATCATAAGGTAATTCTATTTTTAATCTTTTGAAGTTTTCCAGAATGGCTCTTTCCTACCAAAACTGCACCAGGTTTCCCCTTTCTCCACATCCTCTTCAACATTTGCTCTCTTTTATCTTTTTGATAACCATCCTGACAGGTGTGAGGTGGTATCTCCTTGTAGTTTGGATTTGAATTGGGAAAAGTAAATTTTTTAAATGAGTCTTGGTATTCATTCAACAAATGTGTCTGTGCTCCTACTGTGTAGCAGCCACACTGTAACCTCTTCGGGATATATATGTAAGAAATAAAAACAAAGACCTGGTTCCTGACCTTGGGAACAAGATGTGGCAGATTCAGTCCACAATCTAAATTTGGTTCACAATAATTTTCTCTTAAATTGCAAGAAACAGCCTAGGTGGAACTTAGTGTCTTGTAAAGATCTGGTTTTTCAGGACCTCGGATGTGGAGGATCCAGGTAGACAGGTAGACAGGAACAAAATTATCTGGGGTATTAGAGTGTCACTTGTGGCCTCTAAATCACTTCAGTGATTCTCTTATTCTAACTGGCTGTGTATCTAGTCTCTTGTTTCCCCAGCTTGCTGCATTTAGATGAATACAGGTTGGAAAGAGTCTTCTGATTTCTACCTTTTCAGTGACTGAAATATTGAAAACTCAGGGTGTCCCACATCAGGATTTCCTGTGAGATAATCAATCCTCCCTCTTTGTGGGATCATTCCTATCAACATATAAACATACTGTCATTTATCCACATCTCTTTTTTTTAAAAAAAGGCATCTCTCTACCCCATTTTCTTATCATCTATCCCAATTCTCTACTCATCTCTGCAGCAGAATTTTCAGCAGAGCTATTTATAATCTTTGTCCTCACTTCCTCTTTTGAACTCACTCTAGTAGCTATTCCTTCTCCACCACCCACTGAGGACCCAGTGCCTTCTCAGCAGCATCTGACACAATCAGCTCATTCCTATCTAAAAATCCATTCCTCACTGGCCTCCAGAGTTCCAACACCTCCTGGTTTTCTTCCCACCTCATTCACTCCTCCTTTGGCATCTCCTTTTATCTCCCTAACCAGTTGAGTACTGTAGAGTATCAGGGATCAGGCCTCCCCCATCTCACCCAGTCCCAAGTCTTTCATACAATCCATATGCTAATAGCACCCAACACCTCTCTCCTAAACACTAACTGCCCTTTGCACCTCTACTGGCCTGTCAAAGAGATAACCCAAAATATAGAATGATCAAAACCAAACTCCTGATGTTGCCTGTCAAGCTGACAGCTCAACAGAAACATTACAAGCCAGAAAGAAATGGCAAGAAATATTCCAAGTCATGAAAAACAAAGGCCTGCAAACAAGACTGATCTATCCAGTAAGGCTCTCAATTAAAATGGGAGGCCAAATAAGCTTCCTGCACAAAAGAAGGCTGAAAGAACACACCACGACCAAACCAACACTGCAAGAGATGCTAAAGGGATGGCTTTAAGAAGAGGAAGAAAAATAGTGAGAGAGAAAGGAACAAAGGTACAAAGGCAGTAAAATGTCAAAGAATAAGTAACTATCAATAATAACCTTAAATGTAAATAGATTAAATGCTCCAATCAAAAGATATAGGGTAGCTGAATGAATAAGAAAACATGACCCACACATATGCTGCCTACAAGAGACCCACCTCAGAACAAAAGACCTACACAGACTAAAAGTGAAGGGTTGAAAAAAATATCATAAGCAAATGAACAAGAAAAAAGGTGGGACAGCAATATTTATATCTGACAAAATAAACTTCAAGACAAATGTCATAAAAAGAGACCCAGAAGGACACTTCATAATACTCAAGGGAAGAATCCATCAAGAAGACATAAATATTATAAATATATATGTGCACAACATAGGAGCACCCAAATTTATAAGGAAAATGTGGAGGACTTCAAGAAAGATATAGATAGCAACAAACTTATACTGGGGGATTTTTATACCCCACAGTCAAAAATGGATAGATCTTCCAAACAAAATATCAATAAGGATATTGCAGCATTGAACAATGCCCTAGATCAAATGGGCTTAACTGATATATTTGGAGCCTTTCATCCCAAAGAAGCAAAATACACATTCTTTTCAAATGCACATGGAATATTTTCAAAGACAGAACACATGATAGGACACAAAACAAGCCTCAACAAATTCAAGAAGTTTAAATCATATCAAGCATTTTCTTTGACCACAAGAGCCTGAAACTAGAAATCACCCTCAAGGAAAAACCTCAAAAACACTGAAACTCATGGAGGTTGCATAGCACACTATTAAACAGTGAATTAGTTAAGAATGAGATCAAGAAAGAAATCAAACACTTTCTGGAAACAAATGAAAATGAACTCACAACAACCCAAAACTTATGGGACACAGATAAGGCAGTCCTGAGAGGGAAGTGCATAACAATACAGTTCTACCTAAAAAAGACAGAAACATTTCAAGCAAACACCCTAACACTACATCTATGAGAACTGGAGGAACAAAAACAAATGAAGACCAGGGGCAGTCTAGAAAGGAAGGAAATAACCAAGATCAGAGCAGACTTAAACGACATGGAGACTAAAGTAACAATTCTAAGGATTAATAAATCCAGGAGCTGGTTCTTTGGAGATATAAATAAAATTGACGAGAATTAAGCATACTTATCAAGCAAAAAAAAAAAAAAAAGGAGAGGATCCAAATAAACACAATCAGAAATGAAAGAGGAGAATTACAACTGATGCAACAGAAATACAAAGGATTGTAAGAAATTACTATGAAGAACTATATGCCAAGCAATTTGAAAACCTAGGTGAAATGACCAAATTTCTAGAAAATATATAATCTTTGGAAACTGAATGAAGAAGAAACAGAAAGCCTGAACAGACTAATAACAGCTATCAAAATTGAGGTAGTAATCAACCCCCCCCACAAAAACCCCTAGACCACATGGTTTCACAGGAGAATTTTACAAAACATTTAAGGAAAAGCTAACCCCTATAATTTTCACACTATTCCAAAAAATCCTAGAAGAAGGAAGATTCCCCAACTCTTTTTATCAGACCAGCATCATCGTAATCCCCAAACCAAAGACACAGCAAAGAAAGAAAACTATGAGCCAATATCGCTGATGAACATAGATGCTAAAATCCTCAACAAAGTGCTGGCAAACTGCATCCAGAAATCCATCAAAAAGGTCATAAACCATTATCAAGTGGGATTCATCCCAGGGATGCAAGGATGGTACAATATTCACAAATCAATAAACATAATACATCACATAAACAAAAGCAATGTCAAAAATCACATGATCATATCAATAGATGCAGAAAAAGCATTTGATAAGGTACAATACCCAGTAATGATAAAAATGTTCAGCAATGTTGGAGTAGAGGGAGCATATCTCAACATAATAAAGGCTACATATGAAAATCCTACATCATACTCAAAGCCAACATCATACTCAAAGGACAAAAACTAAAACTTTATCACTAAGATCAGGAACAAGACAAGAATGTCTGCTTTCACCACTTCTCTTCAACATAATATTGGAAGTCCTAGCCACAGCAATCAGACAAGAGGAAAAAATGAAAGACATAGAAATTGTAAAGGAAGAAGTAAAATGATCATTGATTGCAAATGACATGATACTGTACATAGAAAACCCCACATCAACACCAAAAAAACTACTTGACCTAATAAATGGATTTGGCAAAATAGTGTGATACAAACTCAATATTCAGAAATCAAAGGCATTTTTTGTACCAACAATGAAATATCAGAAACAGAAATCAGAAAAAAAAATCCCATTTGATATGGCAACAAGAAAAATAAAGCACTGGGACTTCCAGCCAAGATGCAGGCATAAGTGGATGCACTGTGCCTCCTCTCACAACCAAGATTAAGGACAACAAAAATATAGAACCAAAAAAAAAAAAAAAAACCCAGAACAGATAGAAAACTGAATTGTACGGAAGTCCGACAATGATTCACCCAGACCAGTAAGAGGGGTGGAGTAAGCAGCAGGTGGAGAGGGGTCGTGGCGGAAGAAGGCGATGTCTGATGGTCCTGATTGCACAGGCATCGGTTACCACCGAGCTTGGGGAGGCAACGAGCAGACCAAGCCAGGTGCACAAGGTGGCTGACCAAGGTCACACAGTCGCATGCAGATAAACCAGGCGAAAACAAGCAACAAGATAGACTGTGCAATGCCGGGCCCCAGTGCCAGGAAATAAGATCTAAAAGCACCAATTGAGGACACTTGTGGGGGTCGAGGTGCTGAGAGAGAATCCCAGCCACATGGGAGAGTTCATTGGAGAGACCCACAGGGTCCCAGAATGTGCACGGGCAATGCCCACAGAGAAATCAGCACCAGAAGGGCCCAATTTGCTTGGGGAAAGCTGTGGAAGGGACTGGAACCCCAGAGAGAGCAGAGAAAGCACTATTGTTCCCTATCGGACCCCACCCCCACATACAGCATCACAACCCAGCAACTGGGTTGCCCCGCCCTGGTGAAAACCTAAGGCTCTGTTCCTCACTACCTAACAGCCAACAAAAGACAAAAATGGCTCAAACAGGAGAACAGATCAAAGCCCCAGAGCTAATTCATCTAAGCGACCAAGAGATAGCCAACCTATCAGATGCACAGTTCAAAGCACTGGTGATTAGGAAGCTCACAGAATTAGTTGATTTTGCTCACAAATTAGATGAACAAATGAAAGCTGCAATAAGTGAAATGAAGGAAAACACACAGGGAACCAATAGTGATGAGAGGAAAACTGGGACTCAACTCAGTGGAATGGACCAGAAGGAAGAAAGAAACAACCAATCAAATGAATGAAGAAACAAGAATTCAAAAAAATGAGGAGAGTCTTAGGAACCTCCAGGACATCTTTAAAAGTCCCAATATCTGAATTATAGGGGTACCAGAAGGGGAAGAAGAAGAGCAACAAGTGGAAAACTTATTTGAACAAATAATAAAGGAGAACTTCCCCAATCTGGCAAAGGAAATAGACTTCCAGGAAGTCCAGGAAGCTCAGAGAGTCCCAAAGAAGGTGGACCCAAGGAGGAACACACCAAGGCACATCATAACTACATTAGCCAAGATTAAAATGAAGGAGAGAATTCTAGAAGCAGCAAGGGATAAGGGCACAGTCACCTACAAAGGAGTTCCCATCAGACTGTCAGCTGATTTCTCAAAAGAGACCTTGCAGGCAAGAAAGGGCTGGAAAGAAGTATCCCAAGTCATGAAAGGCAAGGACCTACATCCAAGATTGCTCTATCCTATGAAGCTGTCATTTAGAATGAAAGGGAAGATAAAGTGCTTCTCAGATAAGGTCAAGTTAAAGGAGTTCATCATCACCAAGCCCTTATTATATGAAATGTTAAAGGGACTTATCTAAGAAAAAGAAGATAAAAAAATAGGACAGTAAAAAGACAGCAAACTCACAGATATTAAGAACCACACCTAAAACAAAAGCAAACTAAGCAGACATCTAGACCAGGAGAGGAACACAGAAATGGAGATCACATGGAGGGTTAGCAACAGGGGAGTGGGAGGAGGAGAGAGGGGGAAAAGGTACAGAGAATAAGTAGCACTGATGGCGGGTAGAAAATAGACAGTGTGAGGGCAAGAATAGTGTGGGAAAAGTAGAAGCTAAAGAAATTATGACACATGGACGTGAACTAAAGCGGGGAATGATGAGGGGGAGGGAGTGTGCAGGGTGGAGGGGAATGATGGGGGAGAAATGGGGCAACTGTAATAGCATAATCAATAAAATATAATTAAAAAAAGAAAAATAAGGCACCTAGGAATAAACCTAACCAAGGAGGTAAAAAGCATATGCTCAGAAAACCACACAACACTGAAGAAAGAAATCAGGGAAGATACCCACCATTGGAACCATATACCATGTTCATGGATTGGAAGCATTAACATCATGAAAATGTCCATACTACACAAAGAAATTTGTAAATTCAACGCAATCCCTATTAAAGTACCAATGACATATTTCACAGATATAGAACAAACATTTTAGAAATTTATATGGAGCCACAGACAACCCCAAATAGCTGCAGCAATTTTGAGAAAGAAGAACAAAGTAGGAGGGATCATGGTAACTGATATTAAAATGTATTACAAGGCCACTATAACCAAAACAGCTTGGTACTGGAATAAGAACAGACACATAGACAAATGGAACAGAACAGAGAGCCCAGAAATAAACCCAAGTCTCTATGGTCAATTAATATTCAACAAAGGAGGCAGAAGCATCAAATGGAGTAAAAATAGCCTCTTCAACAAATGGTGTTGGGAGATCTAGACAGCTTCATGGGAAAAAAATGAAACTTGACCACCAACTTACACCATACACAAAAATAAACTCAAGATGGATAAAAGACTTAAGTATAAGTCATCATAGCATAAAAGTCCTTCAGGAGAACATAGGCAGGAAACTCTCAGATATTCACACAGCAATATTTCACCAATATGTCCCCTTCAGCAAGGGACATAAAGGAAAGAATAAACAAATGGGACTTTATCCAAATAAAAAGCTTCTGCATAGCTAAAGAAAACATTAGCAAAATAAAAAGGGAACCAACCTTATGGAAAAACATATTTGCCAATGATACCTTGGACAAGGGTTTGATCTCCAAAATATACAAAGAACTCACACAACTCCACTCCAGGAAGACAAACAACCCAATTTAAAAATGGGCAAAGGACCTGAACAGACATTTCTTCAAGGAGGACATGAAGAGGGCCCAGAGACATTTGAAAGGATGGTCAGCATCACTAGCCATCAGAGAGAGATGCAAATTAAAACCACAATGAGACACCACTTCACACCAGTCAGAATGGCCATCATAAACAAAGCAACAAAAAACAAGTGCTGCCAAGGTGACAGAAAAAAAGGAACCCTAGTACACTATTGGTGGGAATGCAGATTGCTGCAGCCACTGTGGAAAACACCATGGAATTTCCTCAAAAAACTAAAAATGGAACTGCCTTTTGACACAGCAATTCCACTGCTGGAATTATACCCTAAGAACCCTGAAACACTAATTCAAAAGAACCTATGCATCCCAGTGTTTATAGCAGCACAATTTACAATAGCCAAGTTCTGGAAGCAGCCTAGGTGCCCATCAGTAAAAGGGTTGATCAAAAACCTGTGGTACATTTACACAATGGAATGAGTACTGTGCAGCAGAAAGAAAGAAAGAAGAAGGTCCTACCCTTCACAGCAGCATGGATGGAACTGGAGAGCATTATTGAAATACATATGACGGTGAGGAACAAATACCATATGATCTCACCTTTAACTGGAACCTAATCAGCAAAAGAAAAAAAAAAAAACAAGTAAAAAATAACCAGAGGCACTGAAATTAAGAACAATCTGACAGTAACTAGAGGGGAGGGGGGCCAGGACAATGGGAGGAACGATTTTTAGGAAGAACTTATAAAGGACACATGGACAAAACTAAGGTGGGGCATGGAAGCAAGGGAGGGAGGTGGGTTTGGCTGGGGTGGTGCGGGGTTGTGGGGAGTAAATGCAGACAACTGTAATTGAACAACAATAAAATAATTTTAAAATAAAAAGTAAAAAAAAAAAGAATAAGTATTGACCCTTGCTATGACATGGATATATTTCCAAAACAATAACACTGACTGAAAGATGCCAGACACCCCTCCCCACCAAAAAAAGGAGAGAAAGCAAACCAAGGGTTCCCTGGCATTGGAAGGAGACCAGAAGTGGAGGGGTAGAAGTGGGTAAGGGGCTGCAGAGAGTCACAAGGGAATGAGGGTTGCAGGGCATGTTCATCACATAGACTGTGGCACCAGCTTCACAGGTATATGCATAAGTCAGAAATGATCAAATTATACATTGTACAAAAACATATGCGATATATTTCATATTGACTATACCTCAATAAATCTGTAAAAGATAAAATAGTAATAATAATAAATTAAAAAGAAAATGTGGGTAAAAAAGTAAGAAAATCATAGGTGAGGTAAAATACAAAAATGTATACCATCTGGTCCTATATACTAGCAAATATAGCACAAAAACTTAACTCTGAGTTTTCTAGCAGCACAAAGAAGAAAAAAATGATGTTCTAGGCTTACAAGGTAAAATCATGCTATTTTCTCTAAAGTGCCACTTTTCAGGATTCTAAGCCCTGAGAGTATCTTCCCTACAGGTCCTCATGTAGATTGCTATCATATTACAATAACATTCTCAGTAACACACTAATACTAATCTCCTATGCTCCTCTTTCTTTTTTTTTTTTTTCAGTTTTATTTTGTATTGGTTTCAGGTATACAGCTTTGTGGTTACACAATCATATATTTTACATAGCACTCCCCTCGATTTTTTCAGTATCCCATCTGGCACCACACATAGTTATTGACTATATTCCCTATGCTGTACTTACATTCCCAAGATTATTTTGTAACTATTAATTTGTACTTCTTACTCATTTCACCTCTTTACCCAGTTCTCCAACCCTCTCCCTTCTGGCAACCACCAGTTCACTCTGTGTATGTGAGTCTGTTTCAGTTTTGTTTGTTGATTTATATTGTTCTTTGGATTCCACATGTATGGTATTTGTCCTTCTCTGACTGACTTATTTCACTGAGCATAAGACTCTGGGTCCATCCATGTTGTTGCAAATGGAAAAATTTCATTTTTTATGGCCGAATAATTGGTTATATATGTACTATTACTTTTTTATTTACTAGTCTATTGACAGGTACCTGGGTTGCTTTCATAACTTGGCTATTGGAAATAGTGCTGCAATGAATATGATTGCATATATATTTTTGAATTAGTGCTTTGTGTTTATTTAGATAAATCCCCAGAAGTGGAGTTGTTGGATCATAGGCAGATTCATCTTTATTTTTTTGAGAAATTCCATTCTGTTTTCTACAGTGGCTGCAGCAATCTTTGTTCCCATCAACAGTGCACAAGGGTTCCCTCAACATCCTCACCAACACTTGCCATTCATGGATTTATTAATGGTAGCCATTCTGACAGGTGTAAGATGATATATCATTGTGGTTTTAATTTGTATTACTCTGACAATTATTTATGTTGTCCCATGCTCCTTTTTCTTACAGCATTTCTCAGAGAAATCACAACATGGGAACATAGTGAGATGCAGCTTCCACACACTCAAGAGGTCTTATCACTGTAGCCCAGAAGTATGTACATGGGGAATGACCTTCTCCAAGGGTGATTCCAGTTTGTGGAGAAAGGGACATGTAATGGTGACAGGGTGGAATGGGGATGAGGAGAGGAGAGCAACCCTCATCTAGTAAATGACAGCGCTCCAGTGAATTTAAAGTAAACATCTCAGGATAGTTATTTAGACAATGATTTGAAGATCTCAGAGGAAGCCCCATGAAGTCTAGACTAGGATATTCACACGAAAGGAATCCCTGTCTGCTATCATTTCAGGGGCAAACCCTGACACACTGATGGCACAGCCTTGCCCACCTGGACCTGCCCCAGTCCACAGCCCCAAATGCTCTCTAAGCTACAGCCTGGCCACATCTCTGTTCCCTTAGCAGTCCTTCACAAATACTAACTTCAGCAACCGAACTTTTGAAAAGTGGGCATCAGAGTTCAAAGTTCTAAATTCTAATGAGAATCTGAAGTTATCAAAAATTTACTACAGCTCTGGCAGTGACAATTCTGGCTCTCTCCCGCAGTCCTTCTGGTGTGTGCGCAGTGCGTTCATAGCTCTTTATAATCTTAAATAGTCTCCAAAGCAGGGCCACCCAGCTTCATGGATCTGACACCTGCCCAAGGCCCCTTGCTTAGAAGGGCCTCACAGTCGATTTAATGCTACCACTGTCTCAGGATTTTTTTTAAATTATATTTTATTGATTATGCTATTACAGCTGTCCCATTTTCCCCCCTTCATTACCCTCCACCCTGCACACTCCTCCCACCCACATTCCCCCCTTTAGTTCATGCCCATGTGTCATAAGTTCTTTAGCTTCTACATTTCCCACACTACTCTTGCCCTCCCCCTGTCTATTTTCTACCTACCATCTATGCTACTTGTTCTATGTACCTTGTCCCCCTCTCTCCTCCTCCCACTCCCCTATTGCTAACCCTCCAT
>PVKU01015075.1:0-19798 GCA_004027475.1 Anoura caudifer | reverse complement strand
AGCATAGATGGTAGGTAGAAAATAGACAGGGGGAGGGCAGGAGTAGTGTGGGAAATGTAGAAGCTAAAGAACTTATGACACATGGGCATGAACTAAAGGGGGGAATGTGGGTGGGAGGGGTGTGCAGGGTGGAGGGTAATGAAGGGGGGAAAATGGGACAACTGTAATAGCATAATCAATAAAATATAATTAAAAAAAAAAAAAAGAATGTTGTTGAAGAGGACATTCTGTTCCAGGATGGTCTGGAATATGTAAACCATTTGCTAAGTGTCCTTGGTTAGGGAAGATAAAACTTTGTGATTCATTAGTTGGCAATAAATTGCTCAAATTTTGTCCTTGTTTAATTATTTTGTCTCTGGTTCTTATTCCACTTGTGAAGGAATTTCCCTAGCTTCTTACTATCCTGCCTCACTACTTTATTTTAAAAAGGCATGAACCAGGGAATTGAATGAGGTATGGTCTCCTCTGTCAGCTTGCACATCAACAATAACATGGCTTAAATTTCAAGCCATTTTTTAAAAAGATTTAAGCTATATTTATCCCAGGATTGAAACAGAATTATACTTTACAAATGAAGACCACTTCACGTGAATAAGAATGCCTGTGTTTAAGGCATGTTTGTAATTTGATTCTGATGGCACACCCACTAGAGTGTATTCCTTGTTCTCCTAGGTAAAGGGTAAGACTTACACCCTCTGATTGAAAAATAGCCCCAAAGCCCTGGTTGAGTAGCTCAGGTGGTTGGAGCATTGCCCTGATACCACCAAGGTTGCAGGTTGGATCCCTGGTCAGGACACATGCAAGAATCAACCAGTGAATGTACAAATAAGTGGAACAATGAAATTGATGTTTTTCTCTCTCTCTCTCCTCTCCTCTCTCTCTTTCAATCAATAAATTAAAAAAAAAAAAAAAAAAAAGTCATGCACTGGGGCTGGTATCCACTGAATCCAGGTGTTACTGGCATCAGGGGTTCTTGGGAATTTCCAAGAAGGAAAATAAGAGAGTTCACCATACCCCCAAAAATCGTTCTCAGGGAGAGGTGTACTACAGCTGGTGCACAGGGAAAGGAAGAATGGGCTGCTCCCCAAAAAAAGGCTGGGGAACAGTTTTAAAGAGGCTGAGCTGGAAAAGATGACCTCTAATTGTGACATCTAAGTGTGCAGAGCTGGGGACCCTGGCCATTGCACAGTGGAACTACATGCTTTTTCTTGTGTGGCATGTCTCATTATCTCATTAAATCCCCACCCAGGGGTGTTTTCTAGAACTTAAATGAGGGAAGGTCACCGAAAGGACAGTCTTTCTTGTTAGTGTGCATGTGTGAGCAAAGGGAACAAAATTTAAGCTCATGAAGTAAATCTTGCAGATAGCAGTGCCCTTCAGTCTAACTGCTAATTGGCTGTAAGAAGAAGGGAAAGCATTGGGGCAATTAATGGTTTCAGGGCTTCCTGCCAGCTGGGCTCTGGGAGGAGCCTGCCCCTCTCTCGAACTGAGTTCAGGGTCAACACAACACATATAGCTCAGTGATCTTTACAAGTAGTTATTATTTTTTTACAGGTATTGTTTAAACAATTAGCGATTTCTGTGTGAAGGAGGTTATGAGAATATGCAGAAAATGCATGTCTAGAATCAAGGAGCAAAATATGTTTTAGTTTCACTTTTTGGTATTTAAAATGAAATTATGTAAAATAAATGAAATTAGGAATATATAATTTATGAGGGGGCAGCTCTAATATACCTGTCACCTTCTTGTTCCTTTGTTTTTTAAATTTTTTAATTTATTGATTTTAGAAAGAGGAAGGGAAAGAGAGAGAAACATGGATTTGTTGTTCCACTTATTCATGCTTTCATTGGTTGTTTCTTGTATATACCCTGACAGGGAATGAAACCCACAACCTTGGTGTACCAGGACAATGCTCTAACCAACTGAGCTACCTGGCCAGGACACTTCATTTCTTTTTAAATTGAGATTTACTTCACATGCCATAAAATTTACCATTTTAGAGTGTACAATTCTGTGCCTCTTAGTACATTTATAAGGCTGTGCAGCCATCGCCATTATCTAATTCCAGAACATATTCATCATCCCAAGTGGAAACCCCGCACCCATTACTAGTCACTCCCTATTTCCCCCCATATTTCCTGGCCCCTGGCAACTACTAGCCTACTTTCTATCTCTATGGATTTGACTAACTAGACATTTCGAATAAATGGACTCATCAAATCTGGCAGTGTGTGTGTGTGTGTGTGTGTGTGTGTGTGTGTGTGTGTCTGGCTTCTTTCATTCAGCATGTTCTCAGAACTCAAGTTCATTCACTTTATATTTGTATCTGTATTTCATTCCTTATTATGGCTGAATAATATTGCATTGCAGGAATAGACTACATTCATTACCTGATGGACATTTGAGTCACTTTATATTTGTTTCACTGTTATAAATAATTCAAAAGGCCTTGTGGCTAAATCCTTGTCACCTCAGGATATGCCACGAAATGAAAATGCAATTAAGGAAGTCAGAGGGATAAATAGGAGGTCTAATTATTCAGAAACTGAAGCGGGGATGAGAGGTGACGCAGACCAGGACCAGGCAAACAAAACAATTTCACCCATGGGCATGTGACCTCTGTGCTTTTCCTGGTTAAGGTGGAAGAGCAGGTCACGGAGATTTTGTGATTGATGCTCCTGGCAGCCTGGAGGGAGCCTGCGCGGATTTGACCGCTCTCCTGGTGCCTCCTCAATACCCGCGGGGAGAGCTGCCAGGAGGGCCCTTGGAGCCCTCTGTTATGCAGGGCAGACCTAGGTCCCTCATCCAGGTGGTTTAAGAACCCCGTGGCTCTAATCTGCCTTCTGCCGTGTTGGGGGATGGGTGGTTGACCGGCAGATGGCCGGCTACCCGGACAGTGTGAGATCCTTACGCCACTGCAACTTCCAATTGCAATATTAATTGCAGTCCCCCATTTGATCTCCTTTCCATGTTAATTTTCCCCCTTTTATAACGCTTTTCACAAATCAATTTTCTTGATTTTTGTATAATTGACAGAGTAAAATTTCCCCTTTTGAAGTGTACACGTGGCAGTCGTTTGCCTGTAACCACCACTCCAATCAAGATAAGGAACGTTTCCATCATCCAAAAAGTTCCCTCAGATAGCAATTACCTTTAAATAAACTATATAACTTAATTACTTAGTAGACCTATTTTATTATGTTTCCACATTGACCCTACAATGTAGTCTCTTAAAGGGCAAAATCTTTGTTTTGTTCACTGAAGTTCCCAAGGTCAGAGTGATGAGTAAATAGTAGCTATTGGACACACACTTGTTAAATTAATTCCAAAACATGAAATAATCAAATGGGCAAGGAGGTATTATCAAACCACTAGGAAAAAATAAAGGTTCATGTTATGGGTTAAACAGTGTTCCCCCAAAAGGTGAAGTCCTGACCCCCCAGTGCCTGTGAATGTAACCTTATTTGGAAACAGGATCTTTGCAGATGATCAAGTAAAGACACTACTAGGGTAGACCCTAATCCAATATGACAGATATCCTTTTATAAAAAGGGGAAGTTTGGACACAGACACACACACGGGGAGAACGCCATGCAAAGATAAAAGCAAAGATGCACATGTAAGCCAAGGATAGGAGCAGATTCTTCCTCACAGCCCTTAGAAGGAACCAACCCTGTGGACACCTTGATCTCACACTTCTGGCCTCCAGCACTGCAAGACAATACATTTCCACTGTTTAAGCCCCCTTGTTTGTGGTACTTTGTTTGACATCTAGAAAACTAATACAGGGAGAATAAAATATCAAATAATTTATCCAATTCAGTATGGGAAGAATTTGCCAAGGATAATTTTTAAAAAAAAAATAAAGTCAGACCAGACAAGACCATTAGATTCAACTCTACAAGCCCGTTATGAACCCTGAAAAAGAAGATGCCTACTAAGAAGGGCTCCTGGTAGCTAACTGAGCTGAAATTTAAAAAACAGAGCCTAGCTGCCATTTCTACACAATGGCCTCTCACACAAACTGCACTTCAGGGAAAAGCCTGTACTGAACAACTTGCCTCTGCACTGAGCTGCCTGCCTGCACTTTGTTTCTGTCATCTGAGTCAGCCCTTATAAAGGAATTCCTGGAATCCTATTTCTACCAATAAGATTGAGGCTTCCCCATCCAATCACAGCTGCCCAGCCACAACCTCTGTCTGCTTCTTTACCAACCAATCAGAGTGGCTCCATTCTGACCAATCAGGACAGTGCCTTTTGGACCAATCAAACTTCAAGGATTTGCAGTCCTCATTTGTGTGAAGATGAACCAATCAGTCCTCATTTGTGGGAAGATAAACCAATCAGATGAACCAATCAGAAGGAACCAATGGTGCCTTCAGTCTATATAAATCAGCTCCCCTTCACCTTTGGGAGTGCACATTCCTTTGCGCAAAACTGCGTTTTCCTGACTAGAGCTTAATGGTTGCTACAACACCTACACTGAACAGTGGGGCTTGGCCCCAGGACCACCTTGTATCAGAGCTTCCTAACAGCTGTGCTGTTTGCACTGAACAAATGCTCCATCTTCACTGCACCTGTTGGTGTGGAATTGATGCCAGTGACCTTCAGTTGACATTTACCTATTTCCCTATGCCTCCACAAACTCAAATGCTATTTCAATCCTATGTGGAATGGTAGGATAAATCTTAGTTTATTGAAAATATTTCTTAGGTCAGTAAGAAAAAATCAACAACTCAGTAGAAAAATGAATAGCATAGCAGTTCTCAAAGTGTGGCCTGGTGAGTCCTGGGGGCTCCCAAACCTCTTTCAGGAGGTCTATGATTCTTTTCTGTTTTGTCTTTTTTTAACAAGATTCTTTTTTAAAAAAGATTTTATTTGTTTATAGAGCGAGGGAGAGAAACATCAACGTGTGGTTGCTGCCTGCAACCCAGGCATGTGCCCTGACTGGGAATTGAATCGGTGACCCTTTGGTTTGCAGGCCGGCACTCAATCCACTGAACCACATCAGCCAGAACTATGATCATTTTCATAGTAATTGTTAGGGTGGCCAGTGCCACAGGCTGTGAAAGAATTCACAAAGAAAAGACAGAGAGCAAAAGTTTTATTAACTTTCCAAGAGGGAAAGGGGCATGGTGTGGAGAGGTACAACAGCAGCAAAAAGTTGGGGCTGTCAGTTTTTATGGAGTGATAAACGGAGATGGAACTGGGTAGTCACGGCACTTAGTTGTAAAATAGGAGGTTTCAGGCTGATTTTGCAGCTTTGGTTTGTTCTGCTGTTATCTTTGGGTTCAGGATCTGGGTGTTCTGGTCTGGCATGTCTTGTTTGTATAAATTTTAAAACACTTGCACAAGGGATGCTTGTAGTAATCTCTCCAGTTTGAGAATAGAAGCTCAGAGAAACAACAGTTAATTATGCTTGGCAGGCTCAAGGAAAGAGATAGCTAGCTCTGGTAAAGAAGGCCTGAAAGAGGCCTTTTTTGTCCTTAATGGTAATGCTGAGACAACAACAATTTGCCTTTTTCGCTATGTTGCCTTTGTACTGATGATGCAAAACCAATGGTGGCTCTTAGTTTAAATCAAGGCAGTGACACCAAATTCACTAGTTGTCACTGTGTACTTCACCACCACTTACTGGCAAGGGGAGAAACAACTCTTTCTCTTAAAACAGTCCTTGATAAGCAGTAAAAAATATTAATTTTATTAAATCTTTGTCCTTAGGTACACATCTTTTTATTATTTTGTTAGTCAAAATGGGAGATGAAACAGGTACGTAAAGCACTACTGTTGCATGCCATTATTTTCTCAAGGGAAAGGATGTACGCCATTATTTGAGTTACAAGGTGATCTAGCTGCTTTTTCCATGGAACACTATTTTTTCTTGGAAAAAAAAAATTATGGAGCCTGGCCAGGTGGCTCAGTTGGCTGGATTGTCATCGTGTATACCAAAAGGTTGCTGGTTCAATTCCCAGTCAGGGTGTTACTGGACAGGAGCCAGCCAGGAAACGGGTCTGTCTCAGGCCAGCCTGTAGCATGTGGGTTCTTGACTTTGTGTAGGAAAGATTTCACAATATGAGTCCAGGTGATTTTGAGAGTATGTTTATTAAAGCTGGGGAGAGTGAAACAGAGGAAGGATTTAGGATAGAAAAAGCAACAGGAGAGAGCCTAGGTGGTCCTCAGCTTTGGTTCCCGACAAATGATACATGAAAGAAATGAGCTGCTGTTCAAGGCAAGGCTGCTGTTAGCTAGCTCACTGGGAAGTGAAGGTCACAGTGATAGAAGTGAGCCAGTGCAAGGCTGCTTTTAGTTCACTGGGAAGTCAGAGAAAAAGGGGGCCTTACATACAGAACCAGGGGTAAGCCAGGGGTGAGCTGCCGCTGCTCACTGTTCCCCTGATTACAAGTCTCATAGAATCCCGTAGAGTCTAGGAGGAAGTAAAAGTTCATGACCAAAAAGGTACACAGGTGAATTCTAGAGCAAACCAGCACACAGTCTTTGCCCTGAAGGCTTTTTATCTCTCCCTGCCACCCCCCACCCCACCCATACCCCACGGGCAAGAATCTTAGGAGAGGGTTTCAGCAGAATGTTCCTCAGCTTTCCACGTGGGATTTTAATATGCGAATACATCAAAATCAGCATATGGGGGCGGGGGCGGGGTTGTTCTGTGTCTGTTTTGCATTTATCTTGGGTATGTGTGGCTCTAAGGTGTTTTGTTATTTATTCTCCTGTTACGGAAAATAGTTCGGAAAATAATGACTCTGGCGCGATTCGGGGCAACGGAGTGAGGCTTTATTACACGCGTGGACCCAGAGGAGGCAGTCTCCAAATTCTGGGCCCCGAACCTTAGCTGAGCAGTGCTTTTATTGCTCTCCGGACGCCCTATCCTACGTGGCAAAAGCAGGAGGTACAGAAGCTGATGCGAAAATAACTCTAGCCTTGAGGTGTCCTTATCGGAAGCTGGGTGTACAGAAGCCAAAGAAATTATGACAGAAATTATGACTACCTAACCGAAACCAGATGGTTTGGTGGTTTCTAAGTAATTTAAACAAAACTCTTTCCCAGTTCCCGGTTCCCCTTCTGGGTCACCTTGTTCTAGTTGACTTTTCTTCTACAATCCTGACTTCATCTGTCTTTGGGTTTAGCTGTCACAAATTAGATCTCTGTTCTCTCTCTGACGAGGGTGATTTAAACTATGCTTTCTCTGGTTAGAGAGGAGAGGTATTTGCTCTCGACTGACCTTGGTTAGGGGAGATAAGGTCTTGCCATTCACCAGCTGTAAGTTGTCCAGATTGTTTGGTCTTGTTTAATTTTCTTGTCTCAGTTTCCTATTCCACTTGCCCAGGAATTCTCCTAGCTTTTTACTATCCTGTCACAAGGGTACATTCCTAAATTGTGGGTTTTTGTCCCTGATCGGGGTCGGGGTGCATTTGGAAGGCAACCAGTTGACCTCTCTCTCTCTCTCTCTCCCTCCCTCCCTCTTTTCCTTCCTGTCTCAATGAACATATCCTTGGGTGAGAATTTAAAAAATAATGACCGACAGATAACCTGTGGTTATTCAGAGTTTGGTAATTGGTAAACATTTTCTTAAAAATGACAGCATTGGCCCTGGCTGATGTGGCTAAGTGGATTGAGTTCCAGCCTGTGAATCAAGGGGTCACCAATTCAATTCCCAGTCAGGGCACATGCCTGGGTTGCAGGCTGGGTCCCCAAATTGGGGAGTGCAGGAGGCAGCCACACATCAATATTTCTCTCCCTCTCTTTCTCCTTCCTTTCACTGCTCTCTAAAAATCAATCAATCAATCAATCAATCAATCAAAAGAAAGCATCATCCCAATATGCCAAGGCTGTGGGTTCAATCCCCAGTCAGACACACACAAGAATCAACCAGTGAATGCATCAATAAGTGGAACAATAAATCAATGTTTCTCTCTCTTTCCCTCTCTCTCTAAAATCAGTAAATATATTTTTAAAAAAATGAACACTGTTGGCCCTAGCCAGGTAGCCAGTTGGTTAGAGCATTGTCCCAACATACCAAAGTCGCAGGTTTGAACCCCAGTCAAGGCACATTTAAGAAGCAACCAATGAATACATAAATAAGTGGAACAACAAATTGATGTTTCTCCTTCTCTCTTTTTCTTCCTTCCTCTCTCTCAAATCAATAAATAAATTTAAAAAATAACAGTCTGTTACTTCAAGGAGAACAATTGGAATGATTTGTTGCCAAGGATAAAAATTCTACCTAGCCTTCTTGGAAAAAGTAAAATTTTGGAAAACTTGAATATGCTACCTTTACATTCACAGATTCCCAATATTGTTAGATTTTTCCGATATGATTGGTGGCAATATCAATGAATGTTAATTTTTGTATATTGTATAATAAAATGGGTCAACATTTGCAAGATCTGCACAAGTGAGTGAACCAACATTTTCTAGAAAACCAGTGCATAATGTTACAAAAGTACAGGTGGGTAAAAGATCCTTCCAACGTGCAAAATAGATGGATCAGAATGTAATAGAACACAAAAAAGGCACTGATGTCATTTCTGATTTCACATTGCAACCAGCCTTCAAGAAACTGTTAGCCAGGAGAAGGGTCTCAAGGTCTGGGCAGTTCTTACTAAATTCTGCACTTATTAAATGTTAAAATGTAGCAGATGCAGCAGTGAACAGGATAAGCCTGACAGGAACCACATCAGGATAAATGTAGCCTACTGCAAAGAAGAATTCAGTATCTAACTGACTAATAGTGTATATGAATAATGTCTAAGCCTCCCTTCAGGTAGACAGAGCTTTGGATGCAAGTCCCCTGTCTCCTGGGCTTGCTGCAGGCAATAAAACTACATGTGACAACCAGGCCTCATTCTTTTAAAAAAAAAAAATAGTTTTTTTTAAAGATTTTATTTATTTTATCTTTAGAGGGGAAGGGAAGGAGAGAGGGAGAGAAATATCAATGTGTGGTTGCCTCTCCTGCATCCCCTGCTGGGAACTGGCCTGCAACCCAGGCATGTGCCCTGACTGGGAATCGAACCGCAATCTTTTGGTTTGCAGGCCCGTGCTCAATCCACTGAGCTACACCAGCCAGGGCCCAGGCCTCATTCTTGAATAAAACACCCCAAGCAGTGAACCCCTTGAGTTTGGTTAACAAAACCATCAGTGGTTAAATGTTAGTGTAGTATCAAAGAATATCCACAACGATCTTCATAGGATATTAAATTACTTCCTTTTCCAATTATTTATCTATGTGAGACTGGACTTTCTTCTCATGTTTCAACCAAAACAACAGTGCAATGGAGTGAAGGTGGAGGCAGAACAGAGAGTCCAGCTGTCTTAAACTAGATAGTAAAGATATTTTTCAAAAATGTAGAACACTGCCACCCTCCTCACTGACTTTTTAGTTTGAAGATATAATTATGTAGTTAATTTATTATTGCTATTTTAAATTCTCAGCTTAAATTTATAAAATGGTAAATATTGATAGATATGACCCCATGTAACCAAAAGCTCTTTGAGCTGCTTAATAATTTAAAGAGTGTACCTGGCCCATTGTCTTTATTTGTTCATGTCTGCCTAACTGCTTATCGTATGGTGATTGTGCAGGATTTTTAATAAACTAAGAACTTTTAAAAAACTGAGGCAAAGCAGAGAAATAACTGCTCAAATCATGCAGCTAGCAAGTGCCAGAGCTGGTATTCGAACCCATGAATCTGACCCCAAGCTCATGTACTTCCTTTGGCAACATGTTTCAAAAGCCTTTAAAATGTTCACTTTCTTTGACCTGTTACCAGGGAGAGACTGGCGTCAGCACCGCCCCCGCCCCCCATCCAAGCCTGTTCCTCAGTTCTTGCCTCGATCTTGAGAGACAAATTCAACTGAGAGACAACTCGTACAGTGGAAATGAGATGGCAAGTTTATTTATGAAACACATGCAAACACAAAGCTGCAAGCAGGCACCTGGCTAGTCTGAATACCCCACGTGTAGAGTAAATAAAGTTGTTGGTAAGTTTGTTCTATACTCTTGAGCTGAGGCTACAAGTGGGCACTCAGCTAATCTGAGTGTGCTATTATTCGGGTTCAGGGGTTATATACCTTAGTCAGCTTCTAGGTTCTCCCTTCCTCTTCCCCTTCTAACCTTGGGGATAATGTATAGCTACAAGGCTTTCTTTCTTAGCTAGTAAGCGATCTTTTTCTTAAGTGAAGTTGCTATAGAGACCCCCTTTCCCAGCACGGAGTCTCAAGGACTCCCTTCCTCCTGTTCGCTTTGTGATGTTCAGAACGCCTGGCAATCTTATTGGACCCAACTCAGGATTGCTGAATCAATGGCCGAGACATGTCTTCCTCTTCCTCCCTGCCTTAGTTCTCTACCTATCTTACCTAACAGACCTCTTTCAGGAATTTAAAGAAAGGGGATGCTCAGAGGTGTCAGAAATTTATATCAAAGATGTTTATGAGAAAATAAAATTAGTAGCAACCAGCAGACAGTGGATGATTAATGGCAAATAAACTCATGAAAGGCGTTGAAGAACACTGGAGAATGTCCAGGAAATGATGTGGCCCCAGGAGAAAGGATTTGGGGACAATGGAAGCCATGCAGGCTCAACCTGGGGTGGGAGGGAGGAATCTGCAGTGGCAGGGCTGGGAGAAAGCAGAGAGCCTTTCTTGGAAGCTTGCGCAGGCCCTGTTGCTATCTGGACTTGGGGAAGGGGAAGATATGGATAGGGCCCCAGCGGGTGTGGCTCAGTTGGTTGGGGAAACGTCCCCTTGCAGAAAAGTGGCATTGGTTCCCCGCCCCGGGCCTTCGGAAGGCAACCGACTGATGGTTCCCTCTCGCATCTGTATTTCTCTCTCTTTCTCTGAAAGCAATGAAAAAAAAAATGACCGCAGGTGAGGGAAAAAAATTAATATGCAGATTAGGATGAGGGAAGACGGGAGAGAACTGGAGGACAGAGACGCAGAGAATGCAGAAGAGAACGTGAGAAATGCCTGAGGCCTAGCAGGCAGACTCCTAGGGAGCTGACCGTACCTGCCCAGGGCCAGGGGGCCCGACCCGCAGCAGCTTTAGAGCGACTCTGGAGGGAGGCGGAGGGAAGGGGTGTCAGGGGAGCGTGGGGTTTCCTAGTGAGGAGCAGCATCTTCACTCTGCAAAGGCCGAGGACACATAGCCAGAAGATCAGCGGCTCAGTCCAGCGAAGGGGAATGGTTGGAAGGAGGGGTCACGCGAGCTGTGGAGGGTCTCGGTGAACGGAGCGCCGTCAGGGGCGCCGTGCGGGAGGGGAGGCGAGGCGTCGGGCCACGTGCATAAGCTTAGCGCTCAGGGCCCCAGATCTGCAAGGCAGGCATCAACTCAGATGATGCTGGGACTGCTCTGCCCACCACCTACCAAGTGTTCAGGAAAGCAGCGCCTTGGCCCCACAACTTCCTGTACCTGAGGATTCCAGGTCTCCACTGCACAGAGTGGTCAGAGAATGACAAGTGTCCAGTGGCTGCGAGAAGGACTGATGGACGACCTCCGGACCCGAAGAGCGACAGCGGGACCGGTGGGAACCGCTGGGCCAGTGGACAAGGGCTGGACCAATGCGCGAAGATTTGACCTATCAGTAGGGGCTGAACGTACGGTCAGGGGCAGGACGGGTGGGTGAAGGAGGGACCAATACCGAGGATGCTGGGCCATCCAGGATGCTGCGCTGGGCGGAGTCAGTGCCTTCAAGGAGCTGAAAGAGAGACCTACCCTTCGCTCTCGCAGGAAAGAGACTGGGATGAACGAGGCCTTTAAAAAATTCCCCAGCTTCCTCCTCAAGGATCTGGAACCACACCCTTGGGGAGGCCCGAGGGTCGCAATTAAACCCACTTGCTTAGTGCTGGGGAATTGCAGCAGAGGATCCAAATCCAGGCCTCAAGAGTTGCGGACACCACCGCCCCCACGCCCCCTGCGCGCGGATTGGTCAGGTCGCTAGTTCGGAGCCGTTCTAGGAAGACCTGGCAAAGCGGAGTTTACTCAAGGAATAGGGTCCCCGCGTCGCTACTGCGCATGCTTGCGTCGTGACCCTAGCTTGAGGTGACTGCCACTATCAAGGCGGGGGCTGCAGGCACGGAAGCTAAGGGATTTGCGGAGGCTCAGTGGCCGTAGAGGGCTCCTCTGCGGTTGCTACCCTGACGGTGCCCGGTAAGGACGGGCCACAGCGGGTCGGGAAGGGTCCTGGGTCCCATGGTGTGGATGCGCCCCTCCCGGCAGGGGTCTTTCTTGGTTCCTAAGGGCTGCGGATCCTGGGAGTTTCCCCTGGCTCTGCGTCGCTGCGCTCAGGCCCCCTCCCTGTTCTTCATCTGTGGTACGTCTCCTTTCTCCTCGCTCCTCCTCCCAACCCAACCGAGCCCGGGACGGAGCCGTGATAGACACCCTAAATCAGGGAGCCCCACATTGGCCTGCCTTTCCTTGACCCCACCCAGTACTTCTCCCCTCTCTGCACCCATCTTTGGCCCCGTCCCACCCTTGTGGCTCTAGAGGTCCCCGCAGGGATGGCAGAGAGTTGGAGGTGTGAGATACTGGGGCGGGGGAAACACTCAAAGGCTTGGTCAGGAAGCAGTGGAAATGATTGGAGATAATGGGAGCTGGGGCCATTTGGGCACGGCACAGACAGGTGTGATGACAAATTACAATGGGTAAAGGGGTGAAAGTAACTAAATTCTGAGCCTTAGTGATTAGGGGAAAGACGGTGCCATGACATGAAATTCCCACTTTGGAGAAACTCTTCCCTGCATGCTATAGAGTAGCAGTTCTTGAGTTTTTTTGGATCACTGCTGCTTTGAAAATCTCCCTGTAAGGATATGTACCTGCGCAGCTAAGCTGGCTCATCATCCCACCAACCATCCATTCACAGCCCTCCATGAACCGCATGGGACAGTGATGGGGGTGGGGGGCAGCTGTCAATATCACGGAATTTTTTTTAAATCCTCACCCAAGGATATGTTTATTGATTTTAGAGAGAGAGGAAGGGAGGGGTACGGGAAGGGGGAAAGAGAGGAAAAAAAAAACCATTGATGTGATAGAGAAACATCAATTGGTTGCCATCCATATGCACCCTGGCCGGGGAAGGAACCCCCAATCTAAATATGTGCCCTGACAGGGAACTGAATCAGCAACCTTTTGGTAAATGGAATGATGCTCTAACCAACTTAGCCACCCGGACTGGGAACTTTTTATTTCATTTTAAAGACTTTTATTTATTCTTAGAGAGAAGGGAGGGAAGGGAGGGAGAAAGAGAGGGAGAGAAACATTGATCAGTTGCTGGACCAGCCTGCAACCCAGGCATATGCCCTGAATGGGAATCGAACCAGTGACCTTTTGTTTTACAGGACCACAGTGCCCAGCCAACTGAGCTACACTGATCACGGCTCACTGGGAACTGTTTAAAACAACCACTTAACCCTTCACCTACCTGTTATTAAGAACCCCTGCTAAATTCACCACTATTCCCATTACACAGGTGAAACCAACCCAGAGAGGGTAAGGGGTTTGCCCTCACGGCAGAGGACACAAGTGTTGATGGACGTTGATGGTATTTCTCTCCCATAAGTATGAAGGTAATTCTGCTGACCCATCATCAGCCACGGGCAGGGCTCCCACCTTTCAGAATCTCAGCAATAAGGTATTGGACCTCCCATTAGTTTCCTATTGCCTCAAATTACCACAAATTTAGTGGCTGAAAACAACACAGCTTTGTAACCATCTTACAGTTCTGGAGTTCAGAAGTCTGATTAGGTCTCACTGGGTTAAAATCAAGGTATGGGCAGGGCTGTTGCTTTCTGGGGACTCTCGGAGAGACCATCTATTTTTTGTGTTTTCCACCTTCTAGAGGCCGCCAGCATTCCTTGGCTCAGGGCCTCCTCCACAGCCAGCAACATTAATTTCTCTGACCCTGCTAACATCAGCATATCTTTCTCTGACTCTCTTCTGCCTCCCTCTCCTGCTATTTAGGATCCCTTTGATTGGATTCACGTGCATAATCCAAGCTAATCTCCCACTTTAGTAGCCTTAATTCCATCTGAAAACTTAATTCCTCTTTACTACATAAGGTAACTTTCACAGGTTCGGGGATTGGGACCTGGACATTTTGGGGAGGCTGTTATTCTGCCTCCCAACAATCTGATGATGTCTCAGAGGCTCCTGCCAGTTCTTAACATTGTGCAAGCCATCTTTAACTCCTGGGTCTCCTTTGTGCAGACCAGTGTCATGGCAGCTGGTTGGGATAAGTGGAGACTGAGCCCACGGCAATATAAAACCACCAGGTTACACAGTTATGGGGGGCGTGTAAACTGAGTGGACTAAGGTAGCTGTTAAGCTGTTTGATCTTTTTTGATCTTTTTTGAATTTCAAAAAGATCTTTGATCTTTTTTGAATTTGTTTTTGCTTCATTTTTTTATCCTCATCGAGAACATGCTTATTGATTTTAGAGAGAGGAGAAGCGAGGGAGGGAGAGAGGGAGAGAAACAGCAATGTGTGAGAGAAACATCAACTGGTTGCTTCTTGCATGCCCTAACTGGGGACCTGGCTCACAACTCAGGCATGTGCCCTGACCCAGAATTGAACTAGTGACCTTTTGTTTTGCAGGCCGATGCTCAGTCCACTGAGCCTCACCGGCTAGAGCCTATCTTTTTTGAAGAGAGTTTTATAACAATTAGAATTACAATTAAGTCTATGATGTATTTAAAGTTAACTTTTGTATGTGGTGTGAGGAGGGAGCTCATCTTCATCCTTTTGTATTGGATACCTAGTTGTTCCAACATTCAACATTTGTTGAAAAGTTTATTTTTTCCCCCTCATCAAGGGTCAGACTTAATCTTTAGCTCCTGACAGGAAGTGTTTACTTTTTGGAATTATTTGTGAGGATGACCTGTCCCTTCTCCCCCATTTATTTATTTATTCATTCAATTATTCGTATCAGTGTGGACTTGTGGAAATGTATTTTATTCTTTGGGCTATATCCTGAGGACTTCCTCTGAGGTTCTGGATGAAGTTTTCTCTGTAACTGGCATTTCTCAGTTTAAGCTTCAGCTGCTCAGGGTGGAGCAGCTGAGGAATGTTGGCTCTGGACCAGCCAGACTGGGTTCAAGTTTTGGCTCCCACTATATCTGATGTCCTGGGCCACTTATTTAAGTCCCTGGGCCTCTCAGTCCTACCAGGGGCAGAGCAAGGATGATGGTGACACTGGAAGGAAGGTTGTTGGGTTATGTGTGGCACTGCAGGTGTGGACTAACATCATGGGGTTTTTGTTCCCAGCTCAGACCCCAGCCTGAGGACCAATGACATGGCTCTGGCGGGTGGGTGGGTCACTTTAATGTTGAACAGGGACAGGAATGCCAGGGGAGCAGGGTGTGTCCTCTCTTTCTCATTCATTTTATTTATTTTAAATTCTGGTTGTTTATATTAATCTTTACTTTTAAATGTTAAATATTTTTCCCATTGTAAAAGTAGTTCATGAACATTACAATTTGGGGGAAATAATGGAAAATTAGAAAAAATAATAGGAAACTGGCAAAAAATGAAATCCCTCATTCCTACCACTAACATTTTGATAAATTACTTTTTAGTTGGCTTTAGTGCATTTTTATATAATTTTTTGCAAACAGACTAGAAAGCACCTGCTTTTTACGTTAAGAACAGGTCAAATAAAATTAGTAAATACATGACAAATATGACTGGAATGGAGAATAAATAAATGGGGAATAAAGACAAGTGGGTTGAGAGAGAAAGACACAAGACAGGGACCAAAGTTCTTGGTCTTCATTTTTTGGAAAAATGCACAGTTGTTTAGAATAGAAAAGATCGTCTTTGCTAAGTGTGGTCATTGGACTTACTTTCTAACAATGCCTTTTTTGTAAACCAGATATAAACACTTTAAAGCCTTATATCCTTTTCCTTTTTCACCCTTTGTGTCCTCTCTTTTTCAAAAAAATATTTTTTAATTTATTTTTAGAGAGGGGAAGGGAGGGAGAAAGGGAGAGAAACACCAATGTGTGGTTGCCTCTTGAGTGCCCCCTACTGGGGACCTGGCCCACAACCTGGGCATGTGCCCTGACTGGGAATCGAATGGGCGACCCTTTGGGCTGCAGACCAGAACTCAATCCACTGAGCCACACCAGCCAAGGCTCTTTTTTTTTTTTTTTTAAATCTTGGTAAAATGGTTTGTTTTAAGGAGCAACATCTCTATCTTTTGGCCTTCTAGAATACTGTTGCTAAAGGTTTAAATTGAATTTTCCACAATACAAGGGTGAATTAAATTGTGCTCTGGCACTTTGTAAGGGTCTTTACATCTGGTCTCTAAGCTGGTGGTTTCTACCTAACAAATGGAAAGAAAACAGGAGATACAATTATTTGAAAGCTTTGCTTGTAGCTGTGAAAAATGTATGTAGAAAACAATGCAGAAATGAAAGCAGTTTGTGATAGGATGGTAGGACTATGCAGATTTATTATTGTTTAATGTATTCTGTATAGCTTTTTCAATTAAATATTTCAAAATTTTAAAATAAGCTCAATATAATCTATCTCATTGCTTTCCTTTGGTTAGAAAACTAAATCCAGATAAACTGTGTGGTGTCTCAGCAGTGTAGAAGAGCTGTGTATTGTGCAGGAATATGTTTTCAAACTGGTAGCTCTTGGATGGTGGTTTCTATGAGCATTTTTTATTTTATTGTTTTATTCGAATGATGATCTAAAGGAAAAAAATCCATATAAGCCTATTCTGGCTCCCTGGGATGACAATCAGAGCTTTTGGAACTGTGGAGGCAGTTGTGCTAAGATCCAGCTGGGTGGAGGGCTCTTTACTGAGCAAACAGCCCCTAGTCTCATGTGCAGGCCCTGTGTGCACCTCCCTCCTGGGGGCATGCTCTTGGTTTGAACATGCATGGAAGGTTGGGATCAAGATATAGGGATACCACAAGCTATGATTTTTTTAAAGATTTTATTTATTTATTTCTAGAAGAGGGGAAGGGAGAAAGAGAGGGTGAGAAACATCAATGTGTGGTTTCCTCTCATGTGCCCAGGCCAGTTCTCATGCACTGGGGAAATGGCTTGGAACTCAGGGATGTGCCCTGATTGGGAATTGAACTGGGGACCCTTTGGTTTGCAGGCTGGCACTCAATCCATTGAGCTACACCAGCCAGGGCACTATTATTTATTGCACACTTACCATGCTCTATGCCCTTTTTTGCTGACTTGTGTGTGCCCCCAAATTCATATGTTGAAGTTCTAATCTTCAGGACCTCAAAATGTGACTATATTGGAGATAGGGCCTTTCAAGAGGAAATTAAAGTTAAAATGTGTCATATTAGCTTGGCCTTGATCCAGGATGAACAGGATCCTTATAAGAAGATATTAGACTGTGAAGCTTCCATCCAAGATGGAGGCATAGGTAGATATGCTTTGCTTCCTCACACAACCAAAAGAAGGATAACAGCCAATTTAAAAACAAATAACAATCAGAACTGCCAGAAAATTGAACTGCGTGGAAGTCCGACAATCTAGGTGATAAAGAAGAAACATTCATCCAGATTGGTAGGAGGGGTGGAGATGGGCAGCCACGTAGGAGAGGATGCATGGCAAGGCAATGGCTGGTGGACTGGGTAGTCCCACATTTGCATGCAGGTAAACTGGGAGAAACAACTAGGAAGTGAGACAGATGGTGCAACCCAGGGTTTCAGTGCTGGGAAAGAAAGCTTCAAAAACCTCTGGCTGTAAAACCTGTGGGGGTTGCAGTGGTGGGAGAAACTGCCAGTCTCACAGGAGAGTCCTTTGGAGGAGCTCACGGGGTCCTAAATATACACAAGCCCACCCACCCGGGAATCAGAACCTGAAGGGCACAACTCCCTTGTGAGTGGTGAGGGAAGTGACTAACAGCGGGGCAAGAGCTGAGCAAGCAGCATTGTTCCCTCTCTGACCCATCCCCCACATATAGCACCACAACACAGAGACGTGGGTTGACTCACCCCCATTCAATACATAAGGTTCCACCCCTTATAATGTAACAGGTGCACCTAGACAAAGAAATATAGCTCAAATGAAAGAACAGATCAAAACTCCAGAAAAATAACTAAGCAATGAAGAGAGAGCCAACCTATCAGATGCAGAGTTCAAAACACTGGTAACCAGGATGCTATCAGAAATGACTAAGTATGGATACAAAACAAAGAAAGAAATGAAGGCTATGCAAAGTGAAATAAAGAAAAATATACAGGAAACCAAGAGGGAAGGGAAGGGATCAATGATTTGGAACAGAAGGAAGAAATAACCATTCAACCAGAAAAGAATGAAGAAACAAGAATTTTAAAAAGTGAGGAGAGGCTTAAGAACCTCCGGGACAACTTTAAATGTTCCAACATATGAATTGTAGGGGTGCCAGAAGAAGAAGAGCAAGAAATTGAAAGCTTATTTGAAAAAATAATGAAGGAAAACTTCCCCAATCTGGCAAAGGAAATAGACTTCCAGGAAGCTCAGAGACTTCCTGAGCCTTTGGAAATAGACTTCCCAAAAAGTTGGACCCAAGGGAGCACACACCAAGGCACATCATAATTACATTAGCCAAGATTAAAGATAAGGAGAGAATCTTAAAAGCAGTAAGAGAAAGGGTGAGAGTTACCTACAAAGGAGTTCCCATAAGACTATCAGGTGATTTCTCAAAAGAAACCTTGCAGGCAAGAAGGGGCTGGAAGAAAGTATTCAGTGTGATGAAAGGAAGGGCCTACAGCCTAGATTACTCTACTCAGCAAAGCTGTCATTTAGAATGGAAGGGCAGATAAAGTGCTTCCCAGATAAGGTCAAGTTAAAGGAGTTCATCATCACCAAGCTATTATTATATGAAATGTTAAAGGAACTTATTTAAGAAAAAGAACAAAATCAAAACTAAGAACAGTAAAATGACAACAAACTCACAACTATCAACAACTGAGCCTAACAAAAACAAACTAAGCAAACAACTGGAACAGGAACAGAATCACAGAAATGGAGATCACATGGAGGGTTATCAGCGGGGAGAGAGAGGGAGGAGAATGGGAGGAAAGGTACAGGGAATAAGAAGCATAATTAGTAGGCACAAAATTGGGAGGGGGAGGTTAATAGTATAGCAAATAAGAAGACAACATTCATGTATAACCCATGGACATGAACTAAGGGGAAGAATGCTGTAGGGAAGGGGGTGCATGGAGGAGGGGGATAAAGGGGAGAAAAAATGGGACAACTGTAATAATCAGTAAAATATACTTTAAAAAGATATTACAATATATACACACACAAGGAAGACTCTGTGAGGACACAGGAATAAAGAAACAGTGGGAACCACAAAGCCAGTTGAAGAAACAGGTCCAGCCCTACAAGTAGGAATCTGCAGGCCTTGCCACCGCCTGGGTCCACAACAGGACAGGCAAGATGTACCTCCATGCTGTAGCGTTGTTTCTGGGCTAATACTGTAAACTGGGAAGATGTGCCATCCACCCACACCACCTAGTTGCCCCCAAAAGAAGGCTGATGTTCCCACACTGTTACTCCAGGACTGTGGTCTTCAGACTAGCATTGTCTGGTAATCTGTCCTTTCTTCTTCTCCAGGCTAGAAGCCAGGGAGCCCTCAGTGACCGCACATTCTCTGGACCACTCCATACCCTGTCTCCACCTATCCAAGCAGCACCAGCTGAAGCACAAGGTCACTGCACTCTTGGGGCCCTGGCACCTCCTGAGCTCTGAGTGGCCCCAGGCCTCCTGCCTGGGGTTGGGGCAGGATCTAGTTGTGAGTCCAGAGAGTCCCACCTCCACCAGGG
>PVKU01015074.1:0-19790 GCA_004027475.1 Anoura caudifer | reverse complement strand
CTATTCCAGGATCCCCATTGGATGCCCGAAACTGTAGGTAGGTACTGAGTCCTACCTATAACTATGTGTTTTCCTATATGCACCTGCCTATGATAAAGTATACTTTATAAATTAGGTGCAGTAAGAGGTTAACAACAATAACTAATAATAAAATAGAACAATTATAGCAATATACTGTAATATAAGTTACATGAGTGTGATTTCTCTCTTTCTCTCTCTCTCAAACCGTCTTACTGTACTGTGCTCACCTTTTCATTTAAAGGAAGCACCTTACGGCTTCTCTTAGGCCTATCTGAATTGCCAGCGTCACATTCTTGCACCCTGGGGACGTTATTAAGTGAATACGGGTTTACCTGGACACAAGCACTGTGGTTCTGCAACAGGTGATCTGGTAACTGAGACACTACCGAGTGCCTGATGGGCAGGCAGGCAGCACGTGCAACGTGGATACCTTGGACAAAGGGGTGATTCACGTCCCGGGCAGGATGGAGCAGCTCATGAGAGATGTCATCATGCTTTGCAGAACGGCATGCAATTTCAAACTTACAATTTTTTTTCTGGAAATTTCCATTTAATATTTTCAGGTAGCTGTTGGCTGGCAGTAGGGCAACCCAGAAAGCAAAACCGGAGATAACGGGAACTTCCCTATTGGCCACCTTACCGGGAATGCCCTCCTTCTGCCTGGCAAACTGCCACTCAGCATTCACACCGCAGCACAAACGGCCCCTCCTTTCTGAATCCCAGGAAAGAGGAGTAGGCAGCTCCCTCTTCTGCTCCCATACCCCCTGACGGTGCTCAAGCCCTGATCTCGCTCTCTGTACTTAAGTGCTTTCGTGACGGTATCTCTCGTCAGACTGGGAGTTCCACACCAGGAAGAGTGTGTTTCCTACTCATCTTCATACCCCCAGTGGCTGGAACACAGAAAACTCTCAACGTTTCTCGAAGGAATAAATGAGTAAATTATTGGAAGTAAGGAGTCTTGGGTTTTAGTTCCAGCTCTGCTGCTAATGATGTGTGATCCTGAGCAACTTGATCAACTTTTCCAGTTTTCACTTTCCCAAAGTACAAAATGAAGGGGTATTTTAGAAACTCTCTAAGATCTGTTTAATGGTTTTATTTTCCTAATTATTATTAAGATTATTAACTCCTTTTGGTGGGGAGTCTATCTTCTGTGTCACTGTGCACAGCACACTGTCTAATAAATATTAAACTGCTCAGCAAAACATAAATCTGAAAAGTGACACATAAGTGAGTCATGGGGCAAAGTGAGGGATGACCGGCATCCCTCAAACCAAAGGGCTGGTTCTTGTGCACAGTTAGCTCTGAAAGAGCATCCATCACACGGAGCTTTTTGTTCGCTTTCTCATGCATCTTTAAACTGGAAGGGCAGAGGCCAGGCCTTAAATAGTTCACAGACATGCGTGATAGTCATTATCATGAGTTGCTATCATTTAATGAGCACTATTTTGTGACAGGTAAATTACACATATTATTTACTATTTTCAACACAACCATACAAAGGAGACTGTACTGAACCAAAACTTCGGACAAACCACTAGGTTTAAACCTTGGAAAATTATGAACTTGCTATTTCAACTATTGCGATGTAACAAACCCCTCTAAACATAATGTATAAAACAACAACTATTTCATTATACTCCAGTAGTCTGCGGGCTAGGAATTCCTCTGGGAACACTTGAAGCTGGGAATGTCTGCAAGGTGGGGGCTAGAGTCCCTTAAAGGCTCATTCTAGAAGTTGATGGTGGTGGTCAGCTGGGACCTCAGCGGGAGCTGTTGGGCCTCTAAACCCGCACGGTCTCTCACTTCCTCATACCATGGTGACCAGGACCCGAGAGGGAGCAACCCCCCGAGAGATTTTCCCAAGAACAGCTGTGTGGCTTCTCATTACATCATTTCAGGAGTCATGTCAGGTCATGTCCACTGTGGTCATAGGCCCACCCAGAGTCAAGGGATGGGAAACAGAGGCCCCATCTCTCATTAGAAAATTTAATGCCATATTGTAAGAAGAACACATGAGATAAGAGATCTTGTTGCGAGCATCTTGGAAAATCTGCCCTAATTGCCCAAGGTTTCAGAGCTAGAAAGAGGCAGAGATGGGACTTAGCCTGTCCATTTTAGCTCAAGAGTCCTATACTTTTCGTTACATCCCCAAGTCTCTGTCATTTGATGATACTAAGAAATGGGTCGAGACTACCCGTATTTGTGAGTCTGTTAATGTAGGTAAGATTAACTTTCCTTAAAACCTCAGTTATTCCCTCCTTACTCTTCTCTCTTTCCTCGTTTCACCTTTTTTCCTTGGACTCAATGATTTCACTTGACTTTGGGTTCTAGCTCTGTTTTTTTCCTCTTCTTGGTAGTGTCATTTTTCTCTCTGTCAGATTCCACATGGCTGAGGCCTTTGCTTTATTTTTTTTTTTAGTCTGAAAAATTATAAAACCATCTTATCCTTTTATTCCTTAGTATTGTCCAAGTAAGACTGTATCAGTTAGAACTACTTAATTATAGAAGAAGACCGCTTATTTGTTATCATTCCTTGAGTTATTTACTTATAGAACCCCTGGATGGCCAGGCCTGGCTGTGGGCATCGCCTCGGATGGTGAGACTGGGATTATTTGGGGGCCCACTAGGACAGTGGTCCTCAACTCTGGCTGCATGTTAGCACCACCAGGGAAACTTCTACAAATGCTGATGACTGTAACCTGCCCCAGAACCATTAAATCAGAATCTATGTGGCTAGGGCCAGACACTGGTATTAAATAAAAAGCAACAAAAAACTTCCCAGGTGAATAAAACATGCAGTCAAGTTTAAGAACCACATGGCATTGAAGAATTCTAATGCTGTCATTTGAGAATCAACAAGAGTCCCTGAACTGGAATTCAGAAGGTGGGGGGAGTGGGACAGATTCCATGCCTCGTTATCAGGGAGGGACCATTAACCGTAGAGGCTGAGGACTTGGAGCATCAGGAGTTAGCTCTGGTCATGCGTTGTATCGGAGCAGCAGGGAACATGTCCCAGGACTGATGAACGGGCCCACTCAGACAGCCCTGCTGCAAGGGGGAGGAAGTCCAAAGGGCTGAGACCCTCAAGTCAGGACTGGTCTGGAAGGCTGCATGCAAGGAGGGCAGGGAGTGGGTACACCGATGGGGAAACTGGCCCATGGAAGCAACAGAAACAAGGCAGAAGGTGATGTTAATTGAGCAGATTTTGTTCTAGAGCAATAATCCAAACAATACAATCTGGAGGTGGATGAAGCACAGTAACTTCAGAGAATACATCTCTAATGATGTCCCTTTTTATTTCCTTAGCGAAATAACTTTCCATATTATTTCCTTTATTCATTTAAATGGTCAATTGTAATTTTATGTGAAAGTTATCATTTCTGCAAATGAATACTTCTTCATAATTGCAGAGTGTTAAAAATCTAAGGACACTGAAATTAATATTATTTGTTAAGCTTTGTTTTATTGCTGTGGTTACTTCTCCATTACAGTGAGTCACTGTTTTAAGAGAATTTGTGAAGCTGCTTCAAAGATATTTGTTCAACCTGTAACTCATTGTCGTTCTAAAGAGAAGTCAAAGCAATACGTTGAAACACAGTATGTGCTCATTCGACTTAGACAAACCTGACTACCCTTGCTTGAAAACAGAAATGAAGGCGGAGGTCAGAAGAAATAACTTAAACCTTGCAAACGGTTCTGCTGTCTCAGCAAACAAGTGAATGACCCCCATCACATTTTCCTTGTGTCTCTCACACTGGCAGCACCCTGCTACACTGAGCGTGATCCGTGTGTTCATTGCTCACACCACACATTGGTGCCTATTTACTACTGAATACAGTTATAACGTAGAACTGCATATGGTCCTGTATACAGTCGTTTATGGGCAAAAGCATGGCTTCCACAAACAGCTGTAAATTACAAACTGATTGTTGTTTTGTGTGCTAATGGTGCACCACCCCAAGATACTGTTCTAACGCATATTATTTTAGTTTTACAGAGGAGTTTATCAGCTTTCTTCATCATCACATGATGTAGCTTTTAGAAGTGGAGGGCTGAGTGTTGTCCGAAAGCCATCCCTAGCATGGACTGCCCGGAGAAGGTGCCTCCCTCTGCGCTCCATGGCACCCAGTCAGTCCACACCTCTCTCTCGGAATTTCCCGGAATTATTTCCTGAACCGGGTAGCAATTTTTGCCTGTGTATTTGTCTTACCTCTAATACTATGAGAGCCTTGACAAGAGAGTCTATTCATCATGTGTCCAGTGCTGGGCGTAGCGTTTGGCATATAATAGATGCTCGGCGAGCATCTATAGGTTAAATGATTACATCGATCTCTTCGAAGCTACGTCCGACCAGGTTCACAGCTAGACAAGATCATTTGCATTCCATTCCCGTCCTTTCAGACCCAAGCAACTTTAGACAAATAGTATTTTTTTTTTTTTTACTTTATGTGCTCTAGGTTTGCAGACCACACAATCGCATTTTACAAACTGTTCCGTTCTTTATCACTAGGAATTTCTTAATGTGCAAACAAAATTTCACCTGCTTTATACTCCCTTCTTGGCTCATCCTGTGTGAACAAGCAAAAGGTACATGGGAAAAAATGCTCCCAGGAAAACAGTTCTCACTTGGAAGATTAGCCTGGGAAAGACAAAAGAGAAGCACAGAGCCCGGGTTCCCAATTTATTCCTTTCTCGTGACTGATGTTAGCCTCCGTGCAGGTTTTGGTGGTGGCCGTCCCCTGCCGCGTGGATGTAGTCACGCTCCTGCACCTGTTTCCCTGCGTTTTTAGTGTCGGCAGACGTTCAGTGTATGCGGCTGAGGCACGTACCCAGAAGACACAGTAGGGAAGGAGCCAAGAAGCCTCCTGAGGACTGCTGTGGACCAGGGACTTGTCCTCACACCTTCCACAGACAGGTGCTTCTCACCCCATTTTATATTTAATGTGTCTCCAACCCTAATTCCAGGCACCGACATCATATTCTTCATTTTTTTTTAAGCAGATCTGCATGTCCCTCAATGCCAGTCATGACCATGTTTGTCTGGGGCCTGAGCTTGTACCACAAGTTCCCGCATTTCTTACTTGTCTTCCCTGCTGTAGATGCTAGCCTGTGACTTTGCCGTGACAGCAGGGGCACATGAGGAGCCCAGTGTTAACGGAATTTGGCTTAATTAGAGGGCTCCGATTTAAGAAGGGGTTACTCAGAAGAAGTTCTGCCAAAGAGCTGAATTTAGACTTGGGTAAAATATGTGGAATATGCCCTCATCTCCACTTGCCACTCTTTGCTGACATAGGAATGCATACAACGAGGCATGTGCGTGTGGTGTGTGTGTGTGTGTGTGTGTGTGTGTGTACATTACAAAACCCAAGGGCAAAATCAAGGGGGCGGTCGCTGCTTAAAGCCATGACCTCATCCCTCTTCTGCTCAGTACCCTGCTTACTCCTTCATCCAGGGTCACAGCCTCTTGACAGCCATGGAGACACCTCTGGCTTAACAATAGTGTTTTGACGCACTTGGCAGAAGCAGGGCGTGGAAGTGAATCATTGAATCCACTGATAAGGAGGGGAAAATTAATTGGAAGAACCAGATGCTCAGGAAAAGAGTAATGAAACTTTACCCTGAGTTTGGGCAAATTAAGCTCATATAATTGATTTTAGTCACACTTTAGTGGCATTCAAGCGGGAGGTGAAAGAATGGGAAGGCGTTAAAATCCGGCAGCATAATGAACTTAGAAAATGTGCTTCCTTTTATTTTACATGTGATCTCACATTCACTCATTTAGCATTGTAATTAGGTATCACTCTGACTTGTAAAGGCATGAAAAGGAATTTTTAAAACAGATGCAAAAACCCAGTCAACCTTCATAGCAACAGAAGATTTTCTGAATCAAGTGAGCAACAACAATATTGAAAGAGGAAGACCAACCTCTTGAGTATTGGAAACATATTTGAAATCAAACTATTAAAGAATGTACATAGGACTTGGAAATATAATCAGGGTCTGTTGACAGTTTTTAGCTTCACGTTCTTCACCGGCACAGTTTTATTTTCTACTTGTAATTGGATAAACGTACACTTTCTGTGTTCAACAGTTCAGAGCCTATATCCTGGCTCACCATCATGGGAAAATAAATATTTTAAAATATGGATTTTTCAAAGTACTTAAGTGGTAGGAATAAATCAACAGCAGCAGTAGCGGAGATCTGAAGGCGGACGGGATCAGCGTCGGGCATGAAGAGAGGGGCTGGAGGCCTTTGTGGCCAGTCCGCTGTCTGAGATCAGCTATCCCATGAAATTGTAGGGCAGGGAGAGAATCGACGAGGAAACTGAGGCTTGAAGATTAAGTGACCTGGCCCAAATTACCACAGAGGTGGTCAACGGATTGGAATTCTGTGCCCCCAATGCCCAGTCCAGCCTTTAGAAAAAAATTATTGGTCAATTCCCGCCTGTCTTTCACAACCCTCCACTTTCCCACAGTGGTTGCCCCGATCAACTTCTCTTGCCACCTGCATCTCCACAGAGCTGGACAGCACACCTGTGATAACAGAACACCTGCTTGAGTTGAGTTAAAAAGAGAATCTAACTGCTGAAGAGAATCACCCGCCGGAATAACGTAAACTCAAAACACAGCCTTTCGAACTTGCCTGCTAAATCTTATCCTGATTTATTTGGACAACATTTTCAGGGCGCCACTCTAGTTCGCTTGTTTAGATGGTCTGCATTTCAATTTACTCACCAGTAAATTGGGTAATACTGGTTACCTTCCCTACCGGTGCTCAAGAACACAGTGTGATACCAGGAAGATTATCACTGCAGACAAGCTGGGATTCAGAGCTACCGGGTCCCTGCCAACAGTTTATCTTGGCTCCTGGCTGAGATGAGACTGGATAGCGAGGGCTCCCACTGCTGAACTTGGCCTACCTCCTGATTCTCTTTCCGATCATTGCATAAGAGGGTTAAAAGAGATTCAAAATCTGTCAGGCATTTACATGAAAGTTGCCCCTTCTTTCTCACACATGCCTCAATCCTGCTTGTAATGGTTAACTTGACTAGGCCACGCTAGTCTAGATGTTTCTGTGAAGGTATTTTTTTTTAGGTCAGTTAACATTTAAATCAGAAGACATTGAGTGAAGCAGATCACCCTCTACAGTGACTGCGGCCACCATTCAATCAGTTGAAGACTTTAAGAGAAAACAGACTGACGTCTTCTGAGGAAGAGGGCACTCTGTAAGCTGACTGCTTTTGGGCTCAAGCTGCAACATCAACTCTTCCTGGGTCTCCAGCCTGCAGGCCTACCGCTGCGGAGTTCGAACTTATCAGCTCCCACTATAGAGTGAGCCAATTCCTTAAAATAAATCCCTATTTTCTTTCTTTCTTTCTTTCTTTCTTTCTTTCTTTCTTTCTTTCTTTCTTTCTTTCTTTCTTTCTTTCTTTCTTTTCTTTCTTTCTTTCTTTCTTTCTTTCTTTCTTTCTTTCTTTCTTTCTCTCTCTCCTTCCTTCCTTCCTTCCTTCCTTCCTTCCTTCCTTCCTTCCTTCCTTCCTTCCTTCCTTCCTTTATAATCCATCCATCCATCCATCCTACTGGTTCTGTTTCTCTGGAGATCCTGATTAACACACTATGTCATACTTTCTGGGAGCCAGGCCAACATGTAGTTCATGGGCACTTATTTCTCTTTCAGGGTCTGTGACTGCTAGAATCCGCCACTGGGCAAATTTTCTCTGGGGCTCTTGAAACTAGTGTGTCTAACAAAGAAGAGATGTATACTCTGGAAGCAGGTGTAAAACTTGGGCAAACAGATACATTTCCTCGCAGTTCCTGTCCCTTTGGAGTTGTGCAGCTGAGAACAATTGTACAAGGGCAAACAGGCATCTGTCTCATTCACTCAAATACGTATTGACTCCATGCCAGCTACTTTTCTAGACGCTGGAGAATTGAAATTGAACAAGATTGATGGGTTTTTGCCACCACAAAGCCTGCGTTCTAGTTGGGGGAGAGGCCGATAAACAATAAACATTTATACAAGCGAATTTTGGATTGTGGCAAGTGTTTTGAGGGTGGAGAAGGGAAGCAGGCACAGATGGAGGAAGAGAGGATACTTTTAATAGGATTGTTAAGAAAGATTATTTCAAGCATTTGACAAGTGCCTCTACTAATCAAGGACTCCATGTCTCTTTTTCCCAGTTAAAACCAACTTAAGAAAAATTAAACAATGTGTGAATATAGCCGAAATGTAAAAAATTTAACTACAGAAGTCTACTTAACTAAGGGTGACAGGTCCCTCCCCCTTTCACATTCTGTCCCTCCCCTTCCATGGGTCACCAGCATGCATCTTGCCGGCCTCCGCCCATTCGTTTCCATGCAAATGAAACGTTGCCGTGCATATTTGCCTTCGCTCCATCACATGCTTCCCCCCCATTTAATTACATATCTTTGAAATCTTTCCATGTAAATACATATAAATGTCTCTTTTTTTCCATACTGGGAAAATACTTTACTTTGTAAGAAACTGTAAGACAAGTGGAAAGTTGACTTGGGACATGTCTGAGGTCTCTACAGAGCCCTTCCAGTGTTAGCAGGCGAGAGGAAAAGTGACTGTGTGAGGGAAACCTCCTCTTGGACCCTGGAACTTCACTGTGACAATTGCTTCACAAAGCCACAGATGGCGTTGGCCAGCATCGATCATGAAAAGCAAGTTCCAAATTTCCTCATAAATGGAGGTTATTCTACACAGCTATTTCAGAGGGGAAAAAAGATAATTTCTTTTCTTCCCTTTTTAAAAAGGTTGAAATGGAAAATTGTCCTTAGATTAGGATTATTTGAAATATATTGCTCAAGTAGCCACCTTAAAAGGTAAGAAATAATTAGCTTTGCACCATGCTGAATTTTTGTTTCTGAAACGTCCCAGATGCCAGATCCACTTAAGCAAAAATGGCCCGTGGGTTGGTGCCCAAAGTTGTTTCAAATTGCTCCAAAACACCTGCTTCCAAGGCTTCTTAAATTTTGGTGGGTAGGTTTTACTAAGCCGTCTCAGAGCGCTGGCTGGTCGGGTATCTGAAGGCTGGCTGTTTCAGCAATGCTGCAAATCCCTCATCGCGCTGTGCGCTGAAAGACAGGTTTGGCGTGCGACGGAACACAGCCACTGAGCCTAGTGAAGACCAAAAAAAGAATCCAACAACCCCACAAGGAGAAACCTAATTGTATAGTCTTCTAATATGACCAAATAATGGGCTACGCATATTCATAGATTTAATCATTCATCCTTACACACTCTGAGGTTGGTGGGGTTATTCTTATTTTCAAAAAGAAAAAAAGAGAAAACAGAAAATGTATATAATGTGTACAAGGCCATAGGGCAAGCAAGTGGTATCTCAGCTCTTTGTGACTATAAAAAATGCTTTAAAAATGTATTCAGTGTTTCACTGTGTTTCATTTTTCTCTCACTCACACATTCTTTCACTCAAACCTATGCAATAAACCACCATGAATTTAGTAGCCTAAAGCCACACAGGTTTATTATCTTACAGTTTCTCTGATCACGAGTCTGAGCATGACTTCGCTGAATTCTCTGCTTAGAGTTTATAAGGCTGCAATTGAGGTGCCCATCAGGACCAGGTTCTCATCACGGCCTCAAGTGCAGCAAGACCCACTTTCAAACTTCCTCGAGTTGTAAGATTCACGGTAGCCTGCTTCTTTAAAGCCCACAATGAAGAGAGACTCTAAACCACCAGTTTTTTGTTTGGTTGGGGTGTTTTTCCTGGCTCTTGGCAAAGGCTGCCCTCAGTTTCCAGAAGCCAGCCCACTTCTCTGCCATGTGCTCGCTCCCTGGTTCACAGCATAGCTGTTTGCTTCTTCAAGTCCCGCAGGAGAGTGAGAGTATGTCAGCTAACAAGACTCAGGCTTACCTAATGCCAAGGAGTGGCGTCTCCTCATCTTGTATGTCCCTGGTTAGAACTAAGTCGGCGATCTCACCCGCATTCCAGGAGGGGAGAGTACACAACGGTCTGAGTACCACAAGGCAGAATCATAGGGAACCACCTTCAGGTCTGCCCACCACAAATACTTTCCCAAGTCTTTAAATGGTAAGACCCTGGGCCTGACGGGCCCTCCTCCCCTTACCACATACGAACACCAACTGCAGAAGTAGTGGCTGTTACACAAAACCCAGTCGAAAAGTTCTCACACTCATATTAGTGCTTGAATAGACAGACCAACGAACAGAATAAAAACTCCCCAAACAGACTCAAGTGCAAATGGAAGTTTTGATTGTCATATAAGTACCACCTAAAATCACTGGGAAGCCCTGGCTGATTCAATGCCCGTTCAGGGGACATGCTTGGGTTGCGAGCCAAGTCCTTGGTTGGGGGCATGAAGGCGGTAGCCATTCAGTGATGTGTCTCTTGCACACTGATGTTTCTCTCCTTTTCATTTTCCCTCCCTTCCCCTCTATCTAGAAAATAAATAAAAATTAAAAAATAATAATAATAACAATAAAATCACTGGGAAAATGACGGATTTATAAATAAACTATGTTGGGACAACTAGATAGCAATTTGAAAAAAAGGTAAAATTAGATCCATACCAGAACTCCAGATTCATCAGAGTTCTAAATTTAAAACTGTATTTATACAAGAACAAAAGAAAATCTAGGTCAATCCCTTGATAGCCCAGGGAACAGCCTTTATAATGCCTCAGAATGCACATGCTTAAAAGAAAATACTAATAAATTTGACTATGTTGAAAAAGTTACATGGTAAAATACAGACGGACACACATATAAACACACAGGAACAATATTTGTGGCATGTACTGAAGATAGAGGTCTAGTTTATAAAAACGTAAAAAGGGCTCTTAAAATTAAGTGAAAAAGACCCAAACCCAATATAAAAAATGGGCAAAAGATATGACTTGACAGTTTATAGAAAAGATATATAGATGACCTTTAACTATGAGAAAATATGTTCAAATTGACTCAGAACTAGAGAAATGTAAAAAAAAAAAAGCTACATTGAAATATAATTTCTCACCTAGCAGACTGGAGAAATTTTAAAAATTGACAATATACTCTATCGGGCAGGGTGTAGAGAAAACATCACTCCCCTAACTGCTGACAAGGCAGTTAGACAATATCTAACCAACCTACACATCTATTGACATTTTGACGTAGCCATCTTATTTCTAGGAATTCACTAGCCAAGTATGTTTAACTTTTTTCTTAGTAATCTTACTTTCATGAATTTAGCTCTAAAATATAAAAAACCCAACATTAAGCACTATAAAATTATTTTAAAAGTAAAATACTGAAAACAATTTTAAAGCTCTTGTATGTGCAACTGGTTGAATAAGCAACGGCTCATCCACAAAACTAAGTACTATATCGTCATGAAAAATAATCGAGAAAAAGATCTCTTTGAACTGACATGGAGCTATTTCCAAGATATACTAATAAGCCAAAAAATAAAAAAAAATAGTATAAAAGAATGTATCTTATATGCTACTTTTTGGGTAAGACAAAAGGCAAATGTATATCCTTAGTTTACAAAAAGAAACACAACAGAGATAAACCAGAAACTAGCAAAAGGTTACCTATGGAGAGTGAGAACAAGGTAAAAAGAATGCGCATACTTACTTCTCTAAGTGTACTTATTAAGAATATATACTGACTATAGAACTTTATAAATATTTTATGTGTTCAAAAAAATAATGAATGAGACTTCTGGGCAAGATGGAGGTGCAAGTAGATACTCTTTGCCTCCTCGCACAACTAAAAGAAGGACAACAACAAATTTAAAAACAAAAAAATAATGAGAATTGCCAGAAAATTGAACTGTGTGGAAGTTGATAACCAAGGAGTTAAAGAAGAATCATTCATCCAGACTGGTTGGAGGGGCGGAGATGGGCAGCTGGGCAGAGATGGGCAGCTGGAGACAACTCTCTGTAAGGAGGCAGTTGGAGGACTGGGTAGGTGAGGCAGCAGCTCATGGACCAGAACGGGTAAGGCAGTGGCTGGCAGACCAGATGGACTCACATTTGTGTGCAGATAACCACACAACTGGGGAGGAACAACTGGGGAGCAAGATAGACCGCACAACCCAGGGTTCCAGAATGGGGAAATAAAGCCTCAAAACCTCTAGCTAAAACCTGTGGGGGTTGGGGCACCAGGAGAAACTCCCAGCTTCACAGGAGAGTCTGTTGGAGAGGCTCACAAGGTCCTAGACCGCACACAAACCCGCCCACCCAGGGAATCAGCATCAGAAAGGCCCAGTTCGCTGTGGGTAGCAGGGGAAGTGACTGAAAGCTGGCCGAGAGCTGAGCAAGCAGCACTGTTCCCTCTCAGACCCCTCTCCCAGATACAGCACCACAACACAGCAGCATGGGTTACCCTGCCCTGTCTAATACCTACGGCTTCGCCCCTTGAAATGTAAAAGGTGTGCTGAGACAGAGAAACATGGCCCAAATGAAAGAACAGATCAAAGCTCCAGAAATGAAACTAAGGGATGAAGAGAAAGACAACCTGTCAGATATAGAGTTCAAAACACTGGTAATCAGGATGCTTACAGAAATGGTTGAGTATGGTTGAAAAATGGAGGAAAAAGTGAAGGCTACTGAAAGTGAAATAAAGGAAAATTATACAGGGAACCAACAGTGAAAGCAAGGAAACTGGGACTCAGATCAATTATTTGTAGCAGAAGGAAGAAATAAACATTCAATCAGAACAGAATGAAGAAATAAGAATTCCAAAAAAGGGAGCAGAGGCTTAGGAACCTCTGGGACAACTTTAAACATTCCAACATCTGAATCATAGGGGTGCCAGAAGGAGAAGAGGAATAGCAAGAAATTGAATACTTAATTGAGAAAATAATGAAAGAGATCTTCCCTAATCTGGCAAAGGAAATAGACTTCCAAGAAGCTCAGAGAGTCCCAAAGAAGCTGGACCCAAGGAGGAACACACCAAGGCACATCATAATTCCATTACCCAAGATTAAAAATAAGGAGAGAATCTTAGAAGCAGCAAGAGAAAAGGAGACAGTCACCTACAAAGGAGTTCCCATAAGACTGTCAGCTGATTTCTCAAAAGAAACCTTGCAGGCAAGAAGGGGCTGGAAAGAAATATTCCAAGTCATGAAAGGCAAGGACCTACATCCAAGATTGCTCTATCCAGCAAAGCTGTCATTTAGAATGGAAGGGCAGATAAAGTGCTTCTCAGATAAGGTCAAGTTAAAGGAGTTCATCATCACCAAGCCCTTATATGAAAAGTTAAAAGGAGTTATCTAAGAAAAAGAAGATGATCGAAAATATGAACAGTAAAATGACAACAAACTCACAACTACTAACAGCTAATCTAAAAAAAACAACAAGAACAAAAACAAACTAAGCAAACACTAGAATAAGAACAGAATCACAGAAATGGAGATCACATGGAGGGTTATCAGCGGGGAAGGGGAGGTGGGAGAATAAGGAAAAAGATAGAGGGAATAAGAAGCTTAAATGATAGGTACAGAACAGTCTGAGGAAGGTTAGGAATAGTATAGGAAATGTAGAAGCCAAAGAACTTATGTGTATGACCCATGGACATGAACTAAGGGAGGTGAAATGTGGGTGGGAGGCAGGGTACAGGGCAGAGGGGAATAAACAGGGAAAATGGGACAACTGTAATGGCATAATCAATAAAGTATATTTTTAAATAATGAATAAAAACAATGGCAAAAAGCAAATTATAAAATGGGGCATAAATAGAAACAAATGTTTCTAATCAAGCTGATAAAACATATTGTATTGTATGGAAAATAGATTGTATTATGTAGAAATAATACAATATTTAGTAAATAAAAACATAAGATTAAACTCTGTTTTGCGTACTCACAACTGTAAACCTACTTCCACTTCACCCTGTAGAGTGACATGTGCTTTATAATACTAAATGGTATACATTCTAAGGAAAAAATACAAATGCAAAGAAATCTGGACCTTACTCAGAAGCTTTATTGTTAGCAGTGGTAGCGGTACAATAATTCTGAAACTGCTTTGTGTGCACTGCAGGACAGAACACACGAGTAAATACACTAATGTAGTTGGAAACAAGAGTCCTCAGTGTGAGAGAAGGGCGATACAGTATGAATGGGATGGTGAGCAAGGACCCTGGGGTGCCAGATTCGAATTGGAAACATGAACATAAATTCACAATTTAAAATTACTTTCCTAGTTCTGTTCACTGGGAAGGTCTAGAAGCAATGAAACTTTAGTAACAAGTGTATCTAGAATTCAGGTAGTGGTTTCTAAGTATCGTTCCCCATCAGAAGAAATTAGTACTCCTCGGAGAAATGGATGATTTTACATTGGTGCAGAGAAAGTCCAAAATGAGCCTAGAATATATTGTGACTTCAAATAGTTCAACCTATACGTATATGTGTACACACTCATAGACGTATATGAATCGGCATAATATATTTTGTTTAATTTTGGACATGTGTGTTTGTGTATGGAGAGTCAGAAGGCAAATAAATGTGAGAAAATGTTAATGTGGATTGTTGACTAGAAGAATATGCCAATGCTCATGTTACTAGTCTTTCAATTTTTCTGCAGACCTGAAACTTATTAAAATAAAATGTAGGAGTAAGGGAAAAATTTCAAGTGTAAAAATTAAAAATATCAGAAAAATGTACTATATCCAGAACATAAATTGGAGGTTGGGGGTTTTAGCATTTTACAATTTTGAGTCTGCTTGACATTTGGAAGTAATTTCAAGGATAGGAAAGCATCGTCTGTTGAAGAAAAGTTCAAAGGAATTCAGAGGAAAGAATAATGACAAATTTAGGAGAAAATGGTGGAAGAGAGATCCGAAGGGAAGTGGGGTGAGTGACTCCTAAACTGGAACAGTGCGACGAGTCACCACTGAACCCACCGGCAGACTTCCTGAGGCCCTTCCTGGGGGAACCAAATTTTAAGTTCTCATGCCTTCAACCTCCTTCTGATGGAGGATGCTTCTACCCGGAGAGTAAGGCTGAGAGGAAAAGCTTCCATGACACTGCGAGAAGCAGCTGCAAACCAGGGTGGCAGGGCAGGAATTTGACCTGTGGTAACCCACATTTCCACGGTGGGATCTGACTTCTGCACTACGACGCTGGGCACAAGCACCTGTCACAACTGACCCCACTACCAAGCGTCTGCGAGAGAAGTTCCGCTTCTTTACGTGCATGAGACATCCTACCGTGTCTAAGGCGCTACCATCATAGACACTCGTCGCATTTGACCTTGATAACCAACATAGGGAGTACCAGCAAGAGCAGATTATTTCAGACCTAGAATTTGCAGGTGACAAGCTGATGGGAGGCTCTGCCTGCGGTTGCACGGTTGACAAGTGCAGGCGGGAAGATGACCCGCGTGGAGCCCATGTTCCCTCTCAGTCGCTCGGTGGAAACCATGGGGGGTGGTGCCGGCAAGAGATGGCAGTTGCCCCAACAACAGGGCTGGGGAAGCCGATTCTTTGCTGGGCCTCTGCAAACTGCAGGGAAGGGTGGCGAAGTTGTAAGACACGGGCTCAGGGAAGAGCCTGAGAATCAAGCTTATTGTCAGGGAGCAGGCAGCCCGTTCGCTTTGGTTTCCGTGACATTCGCTTCCCAGCCGCAACCTGTGACGGTGGCTCTGGAATACTCTGTCGTCGGGGATGTTCCCAGCGTAAGGCAAAAGCATCGCATTTGACTTCCATTAAATATTGTCTGCAAACTTTCTAACAGAACAGAGGGTTTTCACAGGGGCTTCAGGCTCAGCAGGAATAAAAGAAAATGACAACCTTGTTTTACACTTTCGTTGCACTTGCCTGCCACTGTCTTGGTAATAGAGTACTTACTTGTCTTTTTCACACATGCAGTGTGTCATTGCACACTCACTGTGATAGAAAGTCCCTCTGGGAAGGGTTCCACAACATCCCCTTCCACAGGGTGAGCTTTTGGCAACCAGCAAGTGAAGACACCTTGTCTAGTATCCTGGATGCTGAGAACCACATGGCCCGCCTGTTCCTACTGCACTAGCTGGCAACCTGCCAGCTCCAGAAATGGGAAAACATAATAGATCATCATGCTTGCAACTGACCTGCCAGCTGTGTGCGGAGCAATCTCAGCAGAGACCAGCTGGGCTGCACCAGAGCAGAAAAATTACCCAGCTAATCTCCAAAATTGGGTTAAATAAAGGATGCTGTTTTATATCATTAAGTTCTGGGGTCATTCGTTATTCAGTAAAAGCTAACTGATACACCCTCTTACCCTTCCAATAAATTACTCACGATGTATTTTTTTCCCTAAACTAACTTGAAGTGTGCGGCTTTGTATTTGTGTATGTTTTTTTTTTTTACTTGTAACCCAAGAATCTTGACTAAGAGAGAAACCGTATCAATAAAGAAGGCTACAATTAACAGAGCGACAGAGAGACTGTGGAACTCATGGGCTGAGTCACTCCTGGTGGTGTATAGAGAGAATACTTTCATTTGCATCATGTTATATGATAAAACAGTTGGTAAAGCAAGGAACCCACACACCCCAATACCAATGGATACTCATAAAAATTGTTGTTTATCCTATTCTTTACCTTGTAATCCTTGTCTTGTGCAATGCAATATATTCTCTGCTCTGGCAGCCAATCTACGGTGTTGCAGAATAGATTTTTGCCTTTCGAAGATCCAAGATGGTGGAGGAGTAAGTGGAAGCTACACTAATCTCTTCCCAGGACCAATCTGGAATTACAAGTAAATTGTAGGGAAATTGACCTGAATAACCAACTGGACACTAGCTGGAGAGAAGCCTTATAACCAGGGACAGACAGAAGAGGCTGGCTTGGCTCCCAGGGTGGCAGCAGAAGTCCCAGAGGGATATTCTAGCCGGCCAGGGGGTCCCCCTGTGAAGTGTGGAGTCTAAGCCCCAAGCCAGGTACCCCAGCCTACAGCACCAGTGCTAGAAAGAAACCCAGATAACGTGCAGCTGTGAAAAGCAGCAGGGTTCCTGTCTGCCAGGCAGAGATGGCTAGAGAAACAGAGAGCCTCTTAAAGGGCCAAGGCACAAAATTTTGTTTGTAGATACTTACCCTGGGCTCTGGCAGAGGGAGGGCAGAATGGATTAGAGAGGCCTGAGGAGAGTCTGGAGTTGGTGGCTCTGGGGAGGGAACTGAAGGAACAGCTGCCAGGATCCCTGTGCTGAGTCATCCCCCATACTGCAGAAGCCATCTTTCTCAGGCAGAGCACTCTGCTCCAAGTGGCACCAGCTGAGGGGAAGCAATAGCCCCGCCCACAGGAATTACTCTGCCCCACCCTGTGGTGTTTAAGCCAGGCTGCTGATTGCAGCTGGAGGCTACATCACTGATCAGTTTAACAACTAAGATGGAAAATACAAAGAAGCGGCCAAAATGGGAAGACGAAGAAACAGACCCCAAATGAAGGAACAAGAAAATTCCCCAGAAGAGGAATTAGATGAAATGGAGGGAAGAAATTGATCAGATAGAGAGTTTAGAGTCATGATTATGAGGATACTCAACATGCATGAAAAAAGACATAGAAGCTATTAAAAAGGACAATTCAGAAATAAGGAATGCAACAGCTGAACTAAATAATGCACTGGAAGGAGTAAACAGTGGGGTAGATGAAGCAGAGGATTGAATCAGCAGTTTGGAAGACAGGGTAGGAAAAAACACCCAGGCAGAGCAGCAAAAGGAAAAAAGAATTTTAAAAGATGAGGGGAGCTTAAGAAACACTGTGGACAACATGAAGCATAACGACATCCACATGGGAATACAATAAGGAGAACCCATTTGAAGAAATAATGACCAAAAACTTCCCTAATCCGGTGAAGGAAACAGACACACAAGTCCAGGAAATTTAGAGAGTCCTAAACAAGTTGGACCCAAAGAGGCCTACACAAAGACACTTCGTAATTAAAATGACAAGGCTTAAAGACAAGGAGAGAATCCTAAAAGCTACAAGAGAAAAGCAGGTAGTTATGTACAAAGGAGCACCAATTAGACTGTCATCTGATTTCTCAACAGAAATGTTTCAGGCCAGAAGGGAGGGGTGTGAAATATTCAAGGTGATGAAAAGCAAGGACCTAAAGCCAAGGCTACCTTACCCAGCAAGACTGTCATATAAAATCGAAGGAGAAATTAAGAGCTTCCCAGACAAGAAAAAGCTAAAGGAGGTTGTTAACACCAAATCAGTGCAGCACAAATGTTGAAGGGCTTGCTCTAACAAAAAGAAGAAGGGGGGGGGGGGAAGATTAATAAGAAAAAACAGAGAAAGAAAAATACCCAGAGAAGGACAGTTTGACAATAAATGGCACTACATAAGTATCTATCAATAATCACCTTAAAGTTAAGTGGCTTAAATGCCCAACCAAAAGACAGAAGGCAGCTGAATGGGTAAGAGAACAAGACCATTTGCTGTCTCCAAGACACACAGCTCAGTTTGACAACTACACACAGACTGAAAATAAAGGAATGGGAAAAGATACTCTGCGAATGGGAAGAAAAAAAAAGTTGGGGTAGCCATACTTATGTTCAACAAAATAGACTTTAAAATCAAGACTATAGTAAGAGACAAAGAAGGACACTACATAATGATAAAGGGAACAATCCAACAAGAGGATATAACCCTATAAACATTTACACATCCAACATAAGAGTACCTAAATATGTAAAGCAAATCTTGGTAGACATAAAGGGACAGATTGACAGAAATACAGTCATAGTCAGGAGTTTTAATACCCCACTGACTTCAATGGATAGATCTCCCAAATAGAAAATTTACAAGGAGACAGCAGCCTTAAATGATACACCTGATCAAATGGATTTAATTAATATCTTCAAGGCATTTCATCCCAAAGCAGCAGAATATACATACTTTTCAAGTGCGCATGGAATATTTTTTAGGTAGACTGCATGTTAGGACACAAAACAAGTCTCAATAAGTTTAAGAAGACTGAAATCATATCAAACATCTTCTCTGACCACAATAGTATGAAACTAGAAATCAATCACAAGAAGAAGACTGAAAACCACACAAAGACATGGAAGCTAAATAACATGTTGTTAAATAATGAGTGGGACAGCAAAGAGACCAAGGAAGAAATCAAAAGATACATTAAGACAAATGAAAATGAGACAACAATTGACACAACAACCCAAAATCTGTGGGACGCTGGGAAAGCAATCCTAAGAGGGAAATTTGTAGCATTACAGGACTATCTCCAAAAACAAGAAAAGGTTCAAATAAACAATCTAATCTCACACTTAAAGGAACTTGAAAAAGAACAATAAACAAAGCCCAAAGTGAGTAGAAGGAAGGAAATAATAAAGATCGGAGCAGAAATAAATGACATAGATTTTTTTTTAAAGTACACACACACAAAAAATCAATAAATGCAAGAGCTGGTACTCTGAAAAGATAAACAAGCTTGACAAACCTTTAACCAGACTCATCAAGAAAAAAAAAAGAAAAGAAAAAAGATCCAAATAAATAAAATCAGAAATGAAAGAGGCAGTAACAATTGATGCCAAAAAAATACAAGGGATTGTTAGAAAATATTATGAACACCCCCCGGCCAAGATGGAGGCATAGGCAGACGCACTGTGCCTCTTCTCACAACCAAATTAAGGACAACAAAGATTTAGAAACAAGAAAACAACCAGATCTCAGAAAATCAAACTGTTTGGAAGTCCAACAACGATTCATCCAGACCGGTAAGAGGGGCGGAGTCGCGGCAGGAAAAAGCGGAGGTGCGGACGGGCACGCAGGC
>PVKU01015073.1:0-19806 GCA_004027475.1 Anoura caudifer | reverse complement strand
AGATAAGGTCAAGTTAAAGGAGTTCATCATCACCAAGCCCTTATTATATGAAATGTTAAAGGGACTTATCTAAGAAAAAGAAGATAAAAAATATGAACAGTAAAAAGACAGCAAACTCACAGGTATTAACAACTAGACCTAAAACAAAAGCCAACTAAGCAAACCACTACAACAGGAGCAGAAACACAGAAATGGAGATCACATGGAGGGTTAGCAACAGGGGAGTGGGAGGAAGAGAGAGGGGGAAAAGTTACAGAGAATAAGTAGCATAGACGGTGTGTAGAAAATAGACAGGGGGAGAGCAAGAATAGTGTGGGAAAGGTAGAAGCTAAAGAACTTATGACACATGTACATGAACTAAAGGGGGGAATGTGGGTGGGAGGGGGTGTGAAGGGTGGAGGGGAATGATGGGGGAGAAATGGGACAATTGCAATAGCATAATCAATAAAATATGTTAAAAAAGGATCATACATGTTGTCAAAGTGGGATTTATTAAGGGATGCAAGGATGGTTCAACATCTGCAACTTAATAAATGTGATATACCTCATTAACAAAATAAAAACATGATCATCTCAATAGAGGCAGAAAAAGAATTTGATGAAATTCTTGAAATTCTGTATCTATTTATAATAAAAACTTTGAACAGAATGGGTATAGAGGGACATACCTCAACATAATAAAGGTCATATGTGACAAGCTCACACTTAAAAGCTTTTCCTTAAGATGAGGAATAGGACAAAGATGTCCACTCTCATACTGTCATTCAGCATAGAAGTGGAAGAAATAGAGCAGTTAGGCAAGAAAAAAGAAACAAAAGACGTCCACATCAGAAAGACAAAAGTAAAACTGTCTCTATTTGAAAATGACATGATATTACAGATAGAAAACCTTAAAGATCTACCCCCCCAAAAAAATAACCCTGTTGGAACTGAAAAAGAAAAAGAATTCAGTAAAATTACAGGATACAAAATCAACATGCAAAAATCAGTTGTGTATCTATATACTCATAACAGACTATTGGAAAGAGAAATTAAGAAAATATTTCTATTTACAGTTATATCATAAAGAATACAATACCTAGGAATAAGTTTAACTAAGTTAGTGAAAGATCTGTATACTGAAAACTATAAGACACTGATGAAAGAAATTGAAGAAGACACTAATACATGGAAAAGTATTCTGTGCCTATGGTTTGAAATAATTAATATTGTTAAAATGTCTATACCACCCAAAGCCATGCATACATTCATTGCAATCCCTGTAAAAATTCTAATGTCAGTGTTTGACAGATGTAAAATGAACAGCCCTAAGATTTATATGGAACCACAAAAACAGCTAAAATAGTCTTGAGAAAGAACAAAGCTGGAGGCATTTATCATACTTCCTGGTTTCAAACTTTATCACAAAGTTGTATTAATCAAAATAGTATGTTAATGGCATAAAAAGGTAATAGATTGATGGAACTCAATAGAAAGCTCAGAAATAAACCCATGCACATATGGTCAATTAATTTGCAACAGAGGAGCCAAGAATATACAATAGGGAAAAGATATCCTGTTCCATAAATGCTGTTGGGGAAACATGACAACCACATGCAAAAGAATGAAACTGGTCCCTGTCTTATAGCATACACAAAAATCAACTCAAAATGTATTAAAGACTTTAATGTGAGAGCTGAAACCATAAAAACTTGTAGAAGAAATAATACATAGAAGAAATAATACGGATAAGCAGCTTAATATTGGTCTTGACAATGATCTTTTTTTGGATATGATACGAGAGTGCTAGCAACAAAAAGCAAAAATAAACAAATTGGGACTACATCAAACTAAAAAGATTTTGTCCAGCAAATGAAAGTATCAAGAAAATAAAAAAAAAAAACCCTACATAATGGGAGAAAATATTTGCAAACCATATTTTAGGTAAGGTGTTAATATTGAAGCTATATCAAGAACTCATTCAACTCAATAACAAACAGATAAGCAATTTGATTAAAAATGGGCAGAGGAAGGGAATAGATATTTTCCTGAAGATGACATACAGATGGCTAACAGATTATAGAAAGGTGTTTAACATCTTTAATCTTCAGGGACATGCAAATCAAAACCACAATGAGATACCCCCTAACACCTGTTAGAATGACTATCATGAAAAAGACAAGAGATAACATGGTGGCCTGGATGTGCAGGAAAGGGAAACCTTCTGCAGTGTTAGTGGGATGTAACTTGGTTTAGCCACTATGGAAAGCAGTACAGAGTTTCTTCAGAACACTGAAAATGGAACTATATGATCCAGCAGTTCTACTTATGTGTATATATCAAAGGATGTGAAAACAGGATATTGAGGAGGTATCAGCACTCCCACTTTTATTGCAGCATTATTTAAATAGCTGAGATAGTGAACAAATCTATGTGTTCATTAGTGGATGAATGGTACACGTACACATACACACAAACATATGCACACCCATGCACATACATAACAGAGCATTACTCAGTCATGAGAAAGAAGGAAATACTGTCCTTCATGACAATATGGATGAAACTTGAGGGCATTATGCTAAATGAGATAAATCAGACAGAGAAAGAAAAATACTGTGTGATATACTTATGTGTGGAATATAAGAAAGCTGAACTTGTAGAATTAGAGAGTAGTAGGTTTCCTGGGGTAGGGCTTGGGTTAATTGAGGAGGTGTTAAACTGTACCAACCTGCAAGTAGAAGGTGACTAAGTTTGGGGGACCTAATGCTCAGCATAGTGATTATCATCAATAATACTGTATTACATACTTCAAAGTTTCTATGAGACTGGATGGTAAATGTTCTCACCATAAAAAAGAAGTGATAATTTATGTGATGTGATAGAAGGTTGTAATCATACTGCAATATAAATGTATCAAATCAACAAGTTGTATGTCTTAAACTTTCACAATGTTATATGTCAATTATATAGCAATAAAAAAATGGGAGGTGGTGGTGGTTCTTTTTGGTAACCTATTTCTTATTACAGGTTACTTTCAGTATTTCTTTTACAAACTGTATTGCAGTGAACATGGTTGCAGCATTCTTGATTTTAGGGCATTTTGCAGCTTTTACTCCTTTTTTTAGATGCTTCATAATCTGAAATTTATCTTTAATGGAACTTACTTTTCACATCTTTTTTTCTTTCACTAAATCTAAAATGTCTTTGTAATGTCTTACTTTAATAATAAGTAATTAACTAGGGAAAATTTCTAAATTTCACAATTGTAGAGTATATTATGAGTGCTATATATATTTTATGAAATATTTAATTATCTAAATTGGTATTCCTTTTTCTGTTGCTTGTTACTAAAATTTAATGGTGACTAATATTTTGCCAATTAGTGTAGGTGTTCACCAATTAATAGGACAGCTAATATCATGTAGGCCTTTAAAAAATTGTTTTTGTGGTACATTTGCCTAAGGATGAACTGTATTGAATAGGTTTTGATGAATTATTCTGTAGTGAATTTATTCTGCTCATAAATGTAAATTCTGATTAATTCTGATAAATTTTAATCCAACTTCTATTTGAATTTTCCTTTAATATGTTACATAATTACTGATTCTTATGCTTTTCTAAAAAATAAAAAAAAAATTGCTTTGGCTGGGTGGCTTAGTTGGTTGGAGTGTCATCCCATATACCAGAAAGGGTGGGTTCATTTCCCAGTCAGAGCACATACCTAGGTTGTGGATTCAAGTCCAGGTTAGAATGTGTACAGGAAGCAACTGATCAGTGTTTCTCACATCAATGTTTCTTTCTGTCTGTCTCTCTTTCCCTTCCTCTCTCTCTAAAATCAATAAACATATCCTCAGGTGAGGATTAAAAAATTTTAAAAATATGAAAAAATAAAAAAATAAAAAACTTCAGTCATTTTTCAAAGATGTAGCTTAAGCATTGCAAAGTGATAATTACTTTGTAGTAATTGCATAATTTATTGAGCTATCTTGGAAATAATTTTTTATTAGTAAAGAATAAAAAAGATAAATAAAAAGTTAGCTTCTTGTAATATATTTTATGTATATTTCATAATGTATTCTTGTATTAATATATTTTTACATTAATATATGTATTTAATGTATTTTCAACTAAAACAATGTAAATATTTCCAGAGTATAGTTTTGTGCATGACATATTAAAGACATTAGGAAACCCTTTGGATCTGCAAAGAATCATAAAACAATGTGGCAGAATTTTATTCTAAATTCTGGCAGTAGAAACTTATCAGATAGATAAAGAACATGTTTATTTACTCAGTAGAGCATTTTAATAAAAATAGGTCAGGATAATTGGTAGGGAAGAAGTGCTAATTAATAGAGCGTAATAAACGAAGATCACATTTTTTTTAACTACAATGAGTTGTAGTTGCATAAAAAGTTCTAGTTCTCTGATAGCCTCAGAGAACACACATAATAGCACAGTTCCATGACTTTCATGCGTGAAGCAGCTCTCATGCGTGAGGCAGCCAAATGCCATCAGCCTTTTTTCCTTTCTGGCACAGCATATTATTTTCTGTTGGTCTTGTTTCCTTTTGGGTGCTTCTATCTGCTTTTCCCTTCTGGTTCTGGCTCCCTTTAGCCTCCTGTTTCAGGTTCTGCTCGTTTTCCTGGCTCAGACTGTGTTTATATTCCATTCTCTGCTTCCTTTGTCAGCCTAGTAGGTCTCACACCTCCTGACTTTCTGCCCACTTAATGTTCATTTCCTTTTCTTTGCTCAATATTTATGCTTACCTTCTGGCCCTAATAAACGTCCCTCTTCTGATTTACTCTTTGCATTGTGTTACACATAGAATTTCAATGATTTGAAACCTATAGAGCTACCCAACAACCTATTACATCTGCATGTATGAAAAGTGATTGTAAAGGCACCTCAGGTTCTTTGGCTATTTTTAAGTCTTAACCTGCTCTTCTAAAAATAAGGCATATTCTGAAAGTCATGAGGAACTCAGAAGATGTGGATTTGGCCTGAGGTTATAAGGTATAGTTTATCTGTAGTTTTTTCAGACTGTGGGTGATGAAATCAGTTTATTGTGAGTACAGGTAGTAATTAAGAACAGAGATGTAAATGGAAAAGAATAGACTATATCATTGTATATTATACCCAATAAGAATTGTTTCATGGAATTTTATTATATGCCTTTATATAAATGTGTAAAATATATTTCTTACTGTGGGTCAAGTTAAAACTGTTTGACTGTTATTGTGTAAAAAGTTACTTTTAGCCTTGGCTGCTTTCACATGATACTTATTCAGAAAGACCACTCCATATGATTGTGATCAACTTTAGAAACATACATACAATGCTTTGAGAGTGGGTCTGAACTAAATCAGATTTACAGCAGAAGCTCTTGAGTTCTAGCACAATTTTTGCAGAACAATTTTCTCCCTGGGATGCCTGGCTCAGAACTTCCTTTGGTGAAGCCACTGTGGATTCCAAAGTGTAGTTCAGCAGTGTACAAGCATTTGAAGTTCTGTTGCAGCCCCTTCAGTCTATGCTACATTTGGAAGTGACTAGGCTAAGAGAAATGTACTGAAAGATTCATAGATATTGAAGTCCTAGTCTTCTATTTATAATCTCACAAAAATTGAATTTATTCAGGTAATTTTTTTGGGAAAAACTATGCGTTAGGGGATTGTATACTTTGTTAGGACTAGAAATTTTGTCTGACTCAAGTGGCAGCAGTTGCCAATACATTAAGAACAGATAGTGTTAAAAGCAAAACCTTATTCCTATGCTCTGTCCTGGGATCAGGCCTTTGTCACCTGCTTGAATGGGGAGTGTTCTTTGACATTATGATAGAACATGATTTTCAGCAGTAAGTCTTATTCTCAAAATCTTCCAGAGCAAGTACATCTCTTTAATAGTTTAAGGTACAGAAAATCTGGGGGTTCACTACTAAACACTTGTTCTAAAACTTGAGCTAAGGCTGCTGCTTCTTCTTTTTCATCCCCTTCTTCCTCCTTCTCCTCCTTCCTTTCCCTTTCTCCCTCTCCCCTTCATTCTCATCCTTCTTCTTCACTGGTAATTAACTACAGGTAGTTCTTTAGCTACAGGTAGTTCTATAGTTCTGTTGTCTGCTTCTATGAAGAAGTGTGACATCTAAGGTAGGATGTTTAGTTTGTACAAAAATTGCTATCTTTACCATTTAGGTATTTGATAGCAAAACATATTGATCTTTCAGTTAAAAGAAAACCTACTCTTAGCCACCTGAGCTTTGACTATTTTGTTCTTCCAATTTTTGCCAAGAACTAGAGGAGAGACAGCTGATATGCAGAAGTTGTCTCAAAGGCATATTAAAGCACTTCTCCACCTTTTCCTCCTCTTCTTTATTTTCTTTTTCTTAAAAACAACAATAATAGTAAGTACTAGTACAACTACCAATTGTTGAACACTTAATGTGAACCAGGACTTTTCTATCTGTATTGTCTGTATTTTATTCAAATGTCAACTTTGTGAAGTGGATACTGTTTTATTTAAAGTTGAAATTATTAGGGGTAATAATATTGGTTAATAACATTAAGTTTCAGATGTACAACTTTAAAATACAACATCTGTATACTCCACTGTGTACAGATGGAGTATACAGACTGTGTACATGGCCCAAAGTCTGATCTTCACCATGTATTTGACCCCCTTTACCTCTCATCTTCACCCCGATGCCCTTCCCATCTGGTAACTACCGTAATGTTGTCTATGTCTGTGAATTTGTTTTATTGGTTCATTTGTTACTTTTGGTTTTCTATCCTGCATGAATGAAATCACATGGTTCTTGTCTTTTTCTGTTTGACTTACTTGAGTTAGTATGATACTTTCAAAATCCACCTATATTGTTGCAAATGGCAGTATTTCATTTTTTTTGTCATCAGGTAGTATTCTATTATACATACATATGTATTATGTCTTGGTCTAATTACCCATTGAAGCACACTTAAACATTGTTTCTGTGTCTTGGCTGTTGTGAATAATGATGCAATGAACATAGAGGTACAACACATATTATCTCTTTATGAATAAGTGTTTTCAAATCCTAAACAAAGTACTGGCAAATGATTACAACTTTACATTAAAAAGGCAATACATTATGATTAAGTAGAGTTCATTTTAGGTATTCAAGGCCGATTTGATATATACAGATCAATGTGGTATACCATATTAACAAAATAAAAGATGAAAATTATATAATCATACCAATAGATATGGAAAAGGCATTTGACAAGAGGCAACATCCATTTATGATTAAAACATTCAATAAAATCAGTTTAGAAGGAAAGTACCTCAATTTAATAAAGGCTGTATATGACAAACCTTCGGCTCGTAGACTCAGCATTAAAAAACTGAAAACTTTTCCTCTCAGATCAGGAACAAGACAAGGATGCCCACTCTGGCCACTGTTATTCATCATAGTACTGGAAGTCCTTACCAGAGTAATCAGGCAAGAGAAAAAAAAGGCAGTAAAATTGGGAAGGAAGAAGTAAAACTCACTGTTTGCAGATGACATGATTCTACATGCAGAAAACCCTAAAGACTCCATCAAAAGACTAGAAACAATGAAAATACAGTACAGTTGTGGGATACACAATCAATATATGCAATTCTGTTTTGTTCCTAAATACTAACAATGAATTATCAGGAAAAAATGAAGAAAACAATTCCATTTATAATTGCAACCAAAAGGATAAAATACCTAGACACGTACTTAATGAAGAAAGTGAAGGATCTACACACTGAAAACTATAAGACATTTTTGAAAGAAATTGAAGAAGACAAAGAATTGGAAAAATATTCCATATTTGTGGATTGGAAGAATTAACATTGTTAAAACATCCATACTAACTAAAGCAATCTATAGATTCAACACAATTCCTATCAAGATACCCATGGTGTATTTCACAGAACTAGAACAAATATTCCAAAAATTTCTGTGGAACCATAACAGACCCCAGATAGAAACAGTGATCTTGAGAAGGAAGAACCAAGTCAGAGGAATCACACTACCTGATATCAAGCTATAGCACAAAGAGTAATGAAAACAGCATGGTACTAGAATAAAAACAGACATATTGGTTGATGGAACAGAATAGAGAGCCCAGAAATAAACCCACGTATTTATAGTTCATTAACTGACAAAGGAGGCAAAACATACAATGGGGTAAGGATTGTCTATTTAATAAATGGTGTTGGGAAAATTGGACAGATATGTGCAAAAAAAATTAAACTAGAGCACCTTCTTATACCATACACAAGAATAAACTCAAAATGTATTAAAAATTTAAATGTTAGACTCAAAACCATAAAAATCTTAGAGGAGAACATAGACAATAAAATCTCAGACATTTCTCATAGCAGTATGTTTTCTGATATATCTCCTCAGGCAAGGGAAAGAAAAGAAAAAAAAATAAATGGGACTACATCAAACTAAAAAGTTTTTGCACAACAAAGGAAACCATCAACAAAACGAAAAGACAACCCATTGAATGGGAGAACATATTTGCTGATACATCTGATAAATGGTTAATATCCAAAATGTATAAAGAACTTATAAAACCAACACCAAGACAAACAATTCAGTTAAAAATGGGCAAATGACCTGAATAGACATTTCTCCAGAGAGGACATACAGATGGCCAATAAGCATATAAAAAGATGCTCACTGTCACTAATAATCAGAGAAATGCAAATTAAAACCACAATGAGGTATCACCTCACACCTGTCAGAATAGCTATCATCAATAAATCAAAAAAGAACAAGTGTTAGCAAGTATATAGAAAAAAGGGAACCCTCATACACTGTTGGTGAGAATGCAGGTTGGTGCAGCCAACTGTGGAAAGCAGTATAGAGTTATCTCAAAAAATTAAAAATATAACTGCATTATGACCCAGTGATTCTACTTCTGAGAATTTATCTGAAGAAACATGAAACACTAATTCAAAAGAATATATGCACCCCTATGTTCATTGCAGTGTTATTTACAATAGTCCAAGATTTGGAAGCAACCAAAGTGTTCATCAGTAGATGAGTGGATAAAAAAAATCTATGGTATATTTACACAATTGAATATTACTTGCCCATAAAAAAGAAGGAAATCTTATTCTTTGAATACCATATGATTTCACTCATATGTGGAATCTAATGAATAGAATGACTAATAAGCGAAATAGTGACAGACTTAGACAGAGAGCCATGCTGACAGTGCAGGGCTGGGGAGGTGGGGGGAATGAGAAAAAATTAAAAGAGAGACAAAAACTGATGGACCAGGACAACAGTGTGGGGATTGCTGTAGGGAATCATGGGTGGAGAGAGGCGGATGAGGGTATGGGGTGATAAATGATGTTAGAAGGAGACTTGACTTGGGGTGGTGAACACACAATACAATATACAGATGATATGTTGTAGAATTGTGTACCTGAAACTGTTATTGAGCAGACTGGGGCCTGTCCATGTGGTGCCTTGGTGAATGACTCAACATTTAAGGCTGGAAGGAGCAGATCTTTATTTACAACATTCCAACTTTGGGGGTGCTCAGAGCACCTCAGCTTGGAGCCCTCCTTTCCCATGAGACCCAGCACTTTGCATTCTTCCCACCAGGCTATGAGCCAAAAGCATCCTCAAAAGTTTCCCATGCTCTTATCTGTGCAGGATTTGGAATGTTTTGCCATCAACCTCTGTATTAGTCCAGAAAAGTATGTGTCATGTTACTCTGGATCATGGTGAAATTCAGGAAAGGCATAGGTTTTAATAGTCCAGATAAAATCCCAGTGTCAGGATCTTGCTAGGAAGTCCTTTGCAGCTCTGGATTCAGCTAGAGCAGGCACGATCACAGCGGCAGCATCTCCTTATTAGTCCAGGCTGCATGGCCTTCTTCCTCACTATAAACTATATAGCTGCTTGCTTACTTTTCCCTTCTCACGGCTCTCTTTGAAACCGTATAGCAAAAATCCCTTACTACTAACCGCATTGCCAGGAATCCTCCTTGGCATGGTCAAGAGCAGTGAGATAACTGCTGCCTTGCCTAGTTTAAATCCAGGGGCCTCCTCTATAACCCCATTTCTGACTCCTCCTACAAAGTGCTATATCTGCTAGTCCTCTGGTATCTTCTGCCTTTCTCTGGCTGCCATTGTTAGTCTGGGCAGGCATGGCCCTGTGACTGGGAGCAAACCCTCTCCAAGCTCTCCAGCTGCCACAGCAAGTCCCTTAGGCTATATCATCCATCACCAAGCCAAAGTAATGTGCATCTCCCTCATCCTATGCAGGCAAGCTCACTATTCAACATAACTATAACACGGGCTGGCTGTTATTGATATGCAAAATACCTCTCAACCTGTTCTTCCACTTCCTCATCCTCCACCCTCTCCCTAGCCCTGGCTGTAGAGGCCATGGGATTTTTTTCCTATATTCCCTGGGGGAGGGGGTAAGGGGCTTCTCCAGGGGAGACCTTTAGCTCAAACACTTTGTACTGAACCTTGTTCCACACCTGTTACAAAACCTGTATAATTTTGTTTGCCAATATTACCCCAATAAATTCAATAAAAAAAATACAGTGCTGGTAAGGAACAGAGATTCAGATAATGAACCTTATTAAATAGTGAAGCATGAACATAATCTTCCCATTGTTATTTAGAGAGCAAATTACATTAATGAGCATTCAAATATAATTGGATTTCTTTTTTCTTGTTGATTTGTAGAAATTCTTTGAATATTCTAGACACTAATGCCTTTTTTACTGTTGCAGATTCTTCTTCCACTGTATTACCTACCTGTTAATGATAGGTGTCTTATGTTGTCCTTCATTAAACAGACATCTTTAATTTTAGTGTTGTCTAAAGCACAACTTTTTACCTCAATGTGATTTTAAGAAATCTTTATTCATTCCAAGAGTCAATTAGATGCTTTTCTGTGTTTTTCATGTTTGTTTTATCTTTCACATTTAGTACTTTAATTTGAAATTTTTTCATTGAATTTATTGGGATGATATTGGTTAGTAAAATTATATAGGCTTCAGGTATACAGTTCTATAATACATTATTTGTATATTGTATTGTGTGTTTCCCACCCCAAGTCAAGTCTTCTCCTATTAAAGAACAGAGGCCAGGGTCGGGGGGTGGGGGATGGATGATATACTATTATCAAAAGGACCTCCCCAGGTTCGTTATGTCTGCCACCAGAGGAAAGACGTCTCTCAATGCCAGAGATTTGTGAAAAGGAAAGGAAATGTTTATTTAATGCTCTACAGACTTGAAGGAGTGACTTAATGTCTTCATTAAAATATCAAAGTCCTTTTGGGCACCCACAGATACCTACTGTGCTTCCTTCTCCCTCTGCCCTAATTCAGGGTTCAGTAACTCAGGAAAAGAAGCAAATGTCCAGGATCCAGGCTCCTAACACTGTCAGCTGCGTCGCCTTCCAGGCAGGATCTCTAATTAATTCAAAGCCATGTAGCACCTTCTCATGGCCTACTGGCAAGAGTTCTTTCACCCTTCTTCTAGGCAAAATCTCTCCTGCTTCCCAGGCCACACGGCCAAAGGGGGCACCCCAAAGCCCTGTGGTCCTCTTCTACCAAAGCTGCAGGGGTCCCCACTCTGGGCAAAATTGCATGGTTCTTCTCTTCACCAGAACTGCGGGGGTGTGCACTCTGTTGAAACCATGTGGCTCTCCCCACTAAAGCTGCGGGGAATGGGGGTCGCCACTCTGGCCAAAGCCGAGTGGCGGTTCTCTGCTAAAGCCACATGGTGATTCTCCCTGGCAAAGCTGTGGGAGTCTCTACACTGGCCAAAGCTGTGTGGCTCCTCCCTCCAATGGCTGCCGTGTCTAGGTTTAAATCCCCACGCCAGTCTTCCTCTGCCGCCCCATTTCCAACTCCTTCCACAATCGGCTGTACTTGCCACAGCCAGCACTCCAGTATCCTTCCAGCTTTACTGGGCTGCCACGTGAGTCTGGGCAGGCGTGGCCCCATGGCGTAGAGCCAATCATCTCCAGGCTCTCATGCAGGCACTGTAAACAGGGGAGTTGCTTCCCAGTTAGGTCTTGGGTGGAAGTCACTCCCTTCTCCCTGGCTCAAAGCATGGCCACAGCTATTTAACATATCTATGAAACCAGTTAAAGGTTATAGATACGTTAAATGACCATGCCAGAGCTTAGCTGCAAAGCTGTTGCTGTGCAAAACAGCTCTCAATGGCCCTGCTCCATTTGTCCCTTCCCCTAACTCACACCTGAGGGGGGGAAGGGGTGAGGACATCTTATACGTCTTTCTAATATTTCCTGGACACCCTGAGTTCTGGGCCCCATTCCAAATCCCTATTTGGGGACCCCCTCTTGGCTGCACACTGTTTCATTACCATTTATTCCCCTACTTACACTTTTCTATTCCACCCCCCACCCGCACCATTTTTTTAAATGGTGAGTAGCAGGATTTGTCAAACTGCAACCCATAGGCTATATTTGTCTCAAATTTGAATTTTCGTACAGCTTGTGAGTTTTGAATGGTTTGATATTTTTAAATGGTAAATAAAAGAATAATAATACTTTGTGATATGTGAAGATTATATGAATTCAGTTTTTAGTATTTAGAAATAAAATGTTTTTTGAACTTGTTCATGTTCATCTGTTTATGTATTGTCTATGGCTGTTCTTGTGCTAAAACGACTTAGTTGAGTGGTTGTAACAGAGACTTGTATGGCCTGCAAAGCATAAGATATTTATTTTCTGGCCCTTTACAGAAAATTTGCTGATCCCTGATGTAAAGTAAGGATATAATTTCTGTTTTCCCGTTATAGTGAATTAGTTTCTATGATATAATAAACCAAAACATCCATTTTTTTCTTCTACGGATCTGTGATACAACCTACTCTATGTGTTTTATATGTTTGAATCAAAAATATTCTATTCTATGAGTTTTATATGTTTGAACCATTATAGCTTTGTAAGTTTTGGAAATTAAACTACAGGGGTCCCTAGAAGTGGGTACGTTTTTGCAGTCTGCCTTAACTTTGTCCATTCTGGATTTACTTAATCATTATTTTTCTATTTATGTTTCTTTTCTCTTAGACTTTAAGAAAACTCCCTCTTACAGCCTTGTGCTGAAAGTCATCACATGACATTTATTTAATGTGATAAATCTGCCTAGAGGTGTAGGCAGATTTAATTTCAGTGACCTCCTCTTGTTTCTTCTTTTTTTATTTAAGCTAAAAAAACAGCCTGTGGTTTAATTTTCATGATTGTATCAAGGAAGTGAATCGACATTAAGAGCCCATTATATGCCACTCATTATACTATGTGTTTTTATAATATTCCGAGCATGTAGAAAGTTTAGAGAGTAATAAAACAAACATGTATTTTCATGTGTTACTTTTTGAAATCCTAACCACCACTCTATGAGGTAGTAATTTTAGTCCACATTTTAACAAATGGATTATAAAATGATTAAGTAACTTGCTGAACAGTGAACATTGGAGCTTAGTAGTATTCAAACTTCAAACTGCTTGACTCCAAAGCCTATACTATTCCATATAAAATTAAATTGGGAGATCACAGTGTTTCTTAACCTCCAATATGTCAAATACATCCTCATTTTCTTTGCCTGTCTTGTAGGTGGAATACAGAGTGTCTTTATTCCTTTTCAGTTTTTCTGAAGCCTCATTATTTTGAGTTCTCTCATATGTTGTGACAGCAGGTTCCTTTGTCAGCCATCCTGTTCAGAATAAATAGCCTGTGCTATGCCAGCATGATTTATTGCTACTACTTCCTTTCTTTATATTTTGAGTAATTTTATCAGGAGGATATAAAGTGTTTTAGACATGTGAAAATGCCTGAGTGACTAGAACAGTTCACCTGGTTGCTTGGCCAACTGCCTGTGGATAGTGCTCTATTTGATAGCAGAGAAGAGAAGATATGAGAACAAATTAGCTTTCTCAAATAAGATCTGTATCCTCAATCTCATCAGCATTTCTACTCTAACTACATCCACAGAGAATTGCCAAAGCATATCAAAGGATCAGAGAACATACATATAAGATTTATTTCTCTTCTTTGAAAACCTCTAAGTTACTGTGATGAGGCAAGAAAGAACTTGTGTAGCTGAATGGGTGGTGCTAATTGTAAATCTCTTTTCCTGGGGACTTTAAAAATGAATTTTATATCTATATGTGAAAGTTTAATGTTAAACTCCTATAAACATAGGGTGCACCGGATGGTTTCTTCTTTTTTTTAACCAGATAGTATCTTTTTTTAAAAAGTATATTTTATTGATTATGCTATTACAGTTGTCCCAGTTTTTTCCTGCTCTTTATCCCCCTCTGCCTGGTATTCCCATTTTCTTTAGCATTAGCCCCCACCTTAGTTCAAGTCCATGGATTGTACATATAAGTTCTTTGGCTTCTCTATTTCCTATACTATTTTTAGTCTCTCCCTGTCCATTTTGTACCTACCAATTATGCTTCTTATTCCCTGTACCTTTTTCCCTATTTTCCCTTTTCCCCTCCTACTGATAGCCCTCCATGTGATCTCCATTTCTCTGGTTCTCTTCCTGTTCTATTTGTTTGCATTTTTGCTTTTGTTTTAGGTTCAGTTGTTGATAGTTGTGTTTGTTGTCATTTTACTTCAGAATTTTGGTCTTCTTTTTCTTAGATAAGTCCCTTTAACATTTCATGTAATAAGGGCTTGGTGATGATGAATTCCTTTAACTTTGCCTTGTCTGGGAAGCACTTTATCTGCCCTTCCATTCTAAATGACAGCTTTGCTGGATAGAGTAATCTTGGATGTAGATCCTTGCCTTTCATGACTTTGAATACTTCTTTCCAGCCCCTTCTTGCCTGTAAGGTTTCTTTTGAGAAATCAGCTGATAGTCTTATGGGAATTCCTTTGTAAGTAACCGTCTCCTTGTTTCTTGCTGCTTTTAAGAATCTCTTCTTATCTTTAATCTTGGGCAATTTAATTATGAAGCGTCTGGGTGTGTTCCTCCCTGGATCCAACTTCTTTTGGACTCTCTGAGCTTCCTGGACTTCCTGGAAGTCTATTTCCTTTGCCAGATGGGGGAAGTTCTCTTTATTATTTATTCAAATAAGTTTTCCACTTGTTGCTCTTCCTCTTCCTCTTCTGGTACCCCTATAATTCGGATGTGGGAACGTTTCAAGATGTCCTGGAGGTTCCTAAGCCTCTCCTAATTTTTTTTTGAATTCTTGTTTCTTCCTTCTTTTCTGGTTGTTTCTTTCTTCCTTCTGGTCCACTCCATTGATTTGAGCCCCAGTTTTCTTCCCATCACTATTGGTTCCCTGTATATTTATTTTTCTTTATTTCATTTTGTATAGCCTTCATTTGTTCCTCTAATTTGCGACCAAAACCAACCAATTCTATGAGCATCCTGATTACCAGTGCTTTGAATCCTGCATCTGATAGGTTGTCTATCTTCCCATCACTTAGTTCTTTTTCTATTTTGATCTGTTTTTTCATTTGGGCCATATTTCTTTGTTTTGGTGCACTTGTTATGTTTTAAGGAGTGGAGCCTTAGTTATTTGTCAGGGTGTGGCAACTCACTTTGCTGCATTGTGGTGTTGTATGTGGGGGAGAGCACAGAGAGGGAACCATGCTGCTTGCTTGGCTTGGTCTGCTTTCATTCTCTTACCCAGCTTCCCACAAGTGAATTGTGCCCTTTTCGGTGCTGCCCTGGTGCTCATTCCCAGGTGCGTGAGCTTGTGTATGTTCCAGGATCATGTGGGCCTCTCCTACGGTGTCTTCTGTAAGACTGGAAGTTCTGCCGCTGCAGCAGCCCTGGTAGGCTTTTAAAGCCAGAGATTTTCAGGCTTTATTTCCCTGTGCTGGAACCCTGGGTTGCATAGTCTTTCTTGCTCCCCAGTTGTTCTTTCTGGTTTATCTGCACATGATGGGGGAACACCCCATCTGTCACCTATACCTCACCTGTCTGGTGTGCCAGCTGCAGCATTGCCGCACTATTCTCTCCACCCTTGCTGCCTGTGTCTGCTCCTCCAGCCAGTCTGGGTGAATGTTTCTTCTTTAACTCCTTGGTTGTTAGACTTCCATACAGTTTGATTTTCTGGCAGTTCTGTTTTTTTTTTAAATTGGTTGTTATTCTTCTTTTGGATGTACGAGGAAAGGAAGCGTGTCTACCTAGTCTCCATCTTGGGTGGAACTAAACCAGATGTTATCTTAGAAGTATTTTGCTTATTTAATTATGATGAACTGTAATTATATTACAGAAAATTTGGAAAATACAGGAAGAATTAAATCACTCACAGTCTTGCCACTCTAATAGAAATACTAATAATATTTTGATGTATTTCATGCTTGTCTTTTTTCAATCTTATGCATTTATAAAAAAAAAAAGCAAAATAACTTAGAGCTACTCTTCCAGACTATCTTAGCATTTCTTCTGGACTGTAGACTATATGATTTATAGTGATGATGACAAGGAATTTCAAAATGTCTATTTTTGTGTCCCTGCATATATTTATTTAATCAGATACAGACACCTTTCTAAGGTGGACTGATTTGTTGCCTTGTCTACCTGAAGTAGTAATTCTTGTAATCTACTATGGAAAAATAGTTTTTCCATCTTTATGATTTACCTGGTTTACTTATTTGTAAAAAGTAATTGCCCTCATCTTTGTGAGCAATTTTTATATTTTTGAGAAGTGTATTTTTCTAGGTCTTTAGAAATTCAGTGGTAGTTTTTAAAAAAGTCTGTTTAAATATATATATTTTATAAAACATTCAAGAAAATTGGTACTTTTTACATGAAAAATAATAGTGAAATAAAAGTGTACAAAATATTAACCTTTATATCTCTAAATGGTAGATAGATAGATATTTTTGTTTTCTGTTTAACTGTTAAGAAGATTTTTTTCAGCCGTAAGAAAGAATGAGTATATTTGAATATTCTAAAATGAAAAATGTACACAATAAATACATCATTGAATGAAAAGAAGAAATTGTAAGATGTATGTGGTCTTATTTTTATTTAAAAGAAAAACTTCAAAAAACTTTGTAATTAAATTTATTGGGTTATCATTGGTTAGTAGGATCATATAGGTGTCTAGTGTACATTTCTAAGATACATGATCTGTGTATTGCATTTGTCCACACCACCCAAGTCAAATCATATTTCCTCACCATATATTTGGCCCCCTTTCCCCTTCACTTCCCCTACACCACTTACCTTTGGTAACTATCACACTATTGTCTGTATCTATGAGTTTTAGTTTTATATGCCACATAAGAGTGTAATCATATGTTTCTTTGCTTCTTCTGACTGAATTCACTTAGCATATTAATCTCAAGGTCCGTCCATGTTGTCAAAAATGGCAGTATTTCATCTTTTCTTACGGCTGAGTAGTACTACATAGTATATGTTTACCACATCTTTATCCAGTTTTCTATTGGCCATCATGAATAATCCTGCAATGAACATAAGGGTCCATATATCTTCGAGAATAAACGATTTCAATCTTTTGAACAGATACCCAGAAAAGGGATTGCTGGATTATATGGTTATTCTTAGTTTTTGAAAGAACTGCTATACCAATATCTGTGGTAACTGTACCAGTTTACATTCCCACCACCAGTGAATGTGGGTAACTTTTTCTCCACAATATCTTTAACACTTCTTATTACCAGTCTTGTTGATAATAGCCATTCTAACAGGTGTGAGGTGATATCTTATTGTAGTTTTGATTTGCATTTACCTAGTAGCTAGTGAAGTTGAACATCTTTTCATATATCTGTTGGCTGTTTATATGTCTTCTTGGGGGAGGTGTCTGTTCAGGTCCTCTACCCCTTTTTAAAATTACATTGTTTGGTATTGAGTTGTGTGAATTCTTTATATCTTTTGGGTATTAACTTTTTGTTGGGGCTGTTGTTTGCAAATATCTTCTATTTAGTTGGCTGCCTTTTTGTTTTGTTGTGAGTTTCTTTGGCTGTGCAGAAGATTCTCAGTTTGATATACTCCCATTCATTTATTTTTGCCTTTACTTCCCTTGCCTTTAGGGTCAAAATCATAAAATATTTTTCATGACAAAGTCCATCAGTTTAGTACCTATGTTTTCTTTTATGTAATTCAATGTTTCAGGTCTTATATTTAGGTCTTTGACTAATTATGCATTAATTTTTGTACATGGGGACAAACTGTAATCCAATTTCATTCTTTTGCATGTGGCTTTCTGATTTTCCCAGCAACATTTATTGAAGACTTTGTTTTCTCCATTGTATTTAACATTTTTTAAAAGATTTTATTTATTTATTTTTAGACAGAGAGGAAGGGAGTGAGAAAAAGAGGAAGAGAAACATCAGTGTGTGATTGCTTCTTGTGTGGCCCCCATTGGGGGCCTGTCCTGCAACCCAGGCATGTGCCCTGACTGGAAATCAAACTGGTGATCTTTTGGTTCCCAGGCTGGCACTCAGTCCATTGAGCCACACCTGCCAGGTCTCCATTGTATGTTTTTGACCCCTTTGACAAAAATATTTGCCCATATACATGTGATTTTATTTCTGTTCCATTGATCTGTGTGTCTGTTTTTCTGCCCGTATCATGCTGTTTTGATTATTGTTACTCTGTAGTATAATTTGAAGCTAAGTAGTGGGACACCTCCAGCTTTTTTTTTTTTTTTTTCAGGATTGCTTTGACTATTCAGGTTCTTTTGTGGTTCCATACAAATCTGATAATTTTTTCTATCTTTTAAAAAATAATGTGGGAATTGGAGTTCCGGCCAAGATGGAGGCATGGGTGGACACACTGTGCCTCCTCTCACAACCAAAATTAAGGACAACAAAGGTTTAGAAACAAGAAAACAATCAGAACTGATAGAAAATTGAACTGTATGGAAGTCCAACAACCATTCATCCAGACCAGTAAGAGGAGTAGAGTCCTGGCAGGAAAAAGTGGAGGTGCAGGCCTGGGCATGCAGGCAACAGCGGCTGGCAGATCCCAGGTGTGCAGGAGGCAGCTAACAGACCCCAGGCGCACAGGCAGTGCTAGCAGACCCCAGGCACGGGGTGGCAACTGTGCAGACCCAGTGAGGCCATGCAAGGCACTGGCTGACCAGGTGGTCCCACATTCGCACACAGATAATCCAGGCCAAGGGGAAGTGGTGGAAAGGACTGGAATCCAAGAGAGAGTGGAGCAAGCGCCATTGTTCCCTCTCGGATTCCGCCCCCACATACAGCATGACAACCCAGCGACTGGGCTGCCCCGCCCTGGGGAACACCTAAGGCTCCACCTCTCACTATATAACAGCTGCGACCAGACCAAAAAAACACAAAAAACAAAAAAACCAAAAATGGATCAAACCTGAGAACACATCAAAGCCCCAGAGCCAATTCATCTAAGCGATGAAGAGAGAGCCAACCTATCAGATGCACAGTTCAAAGCCCTGGTGATCAGGAAGCTCACAGAATTGGTTGATTTTGCTCACAAATTAGAGGAACAAATGCAGGCTACCATAAGTGAAATGAAGGAAAACGCACAGGGGACCAATAGAGATGCGAGCAAAACTGGAACTCAAATCAATGGAATGGACCAGAAGGAAGAAAGAAACAACCAAGCAGAAAAGAATGAAGAAACAATAATTTAATAAAATGAGGAAGGCTTAGGAACCTCCAGGACATCTTTAAACATGCCAACATCCGAATTATAGGGGTACCAGAAGAGGAAGAGGAAGAGCAACCAGTGGAAAACTTATTTGAGCAAATAATAAAGGAGAACTTCCCCATTCTGGCAAAGGAAATAGACAACCAGGAAGTCCAGGAAGCTCAGAGAGTCTCAGAGAAGGTGGACCCAAGGA
>PVKU01015072.1:0-19822 GCA_004027475.1 Anoura caudifer | reverse complement strand
TGAAGGAAAGGGAAGAAAGAAAAGAAGGAAAAGGAAATAAAAAAGTGAAAAGAGAATAAAGAAAAGTAAAATGAAAAAGAGAAAAAAGACAGGAAGGAGTGGTAAGCTTGGGAAGAAAGGAAGAAGGAATAAAACAAGAAAGAAGTATTGAGAAGCCAAAAGGATTTGAGGGGTAAAAGAGATCAAAATAGTGAAAAAGAGAAAAAAAAAACCCACAAAAAAATTAAAAAACCAAAAAACACCAAAACTGCTAATTCTTGCTGTTATCAATCTTGCCAAGCTGATTTTTCTGGTCTTGAAGACCATAGTGGCCGAGGGGTGACCGTATTGTTTTTTTTTTTCCTTGTTCAGCACTCAGTTTTCTCTGGCCTACTGTCCTCAGAGGTGTCCCTGGATTCTCTGCCCAGGGACCCAGGCGCGAACTGTGGTCATGCGCCCACAAGTCCCGATGTTCCCTGAGTCTTCCTTGCACAGGTTCCAACTGTCCCACGAACACGGTTCAACCCCTATGGTGCCCAGCGACTGTTCGCCGTGTTACGCCGGGTCTCCCTGGGTGCGCTGATGCAACGATCCCCGAGCAGCTGTTTACAATGTCGCGTGGGTGCAGACAAAGGTGCGTGCTCCAGCTCCCGTGTTCAGTCCTCCCAGGGCTATGAGATCTTAACTCCTGTCTGTGGGTTTTCAAGAGACCAGGTTTATGCCAGCGCTGCCGGGTCCCTGTTTGGCTGTTCAGGGAGCAGTTGCGCCAGCTCCCTGCCTAGAATCTTACGGCCAGCCCTGGCCCAGTTTCTCAGCCCCTGCCCTGGTCTCCACACCACCGGAGTACTCTCCTTACCGTCCGGTTTTTCAATGTCCACCGCAATTTTCGATAATCTGTTTTCAAATATGCTGTGTTTCTGGTGTCTGTTTGCTGTGCTGCATTGAAAAATGTCCTGGTTTAAGACCTGTGTGGGGGAGGCAGAGGGATGTACGTCCTTTTACCATGCCGCCATCTTCTCTCTCCAGACATAAATCCGCAAATGGTCTTGAAATATGGGACTAGTGTCTACCCCTGGAGCAAAGACTTATTCTTTTTACTGTGACTATAATAAGGAAATGTCTCCCTCCAGGGCAAAGGTCAGGCAGGTTTACTGTCCATTACAAAAGATTCAGGTTCCCAAAGCGTGGAGCTCTGCTCTGGTAGCAGAGTCCACTACAGGTACAGGCATCACCTGGCCCACTTACGCTCACCATGTGGGAACTGGCTCTTAGGGAAGTGGCATAAATGCTGATACTCTGGCTGCTGCTATGACTGTGAGTTGAAAACTGTTCTTTGTCTCTGACCTAGGCATCGTATGTCTTCAGCCAGCATCTTGGGAATCTGTGGCAGGCTAAGAACAGGGTAGCTTGTAAGCAGAGTGAATCTCAGGCTACTTGACAGAGGGAAATTCAGGTAGAAAATTAGGACATGGAAGAGAAGTTGCAGTGAAATTGCTGTCACTGAAGAATTTGATGTACAGGTGAAACTCCCAAGCAGTTTAGCTCACCAGTTTTTGGCATCATTTTCTTGTCCCAATGGTTCTCCAAGTCAATCCCTGAACCTGCAGCATCAGTGTCCCTTGGAAACATATTACCAATGTAGCTTCTTGGGCCACATCCCAGACTTAGTAACTCAGGAACTCAGGGAAGGGCCCAGCCACCTGTGCTTTACCAGCCCTCCAGGTAATGCAAGTACTTAAAGTCTGGGAACCACTGGTCTGCTCTGTGGTAAATACTCTAGCTGCAGGGCCCTTTTGTGTGTTTGTGGAGAGTTTTCATGAGGGGCCCTGAAGCCTAGGATGAGAATGAGGCCCAGAGAGACATGTCACCTGTCCACTCTTCGTTGCTTCTCTGACTCCACTTCAATGAATCATGGTGGTGTTTTTTGCATTTTCCATAACATTTGCTCTCTTCATCCTCACCTTTAAAGTAGACCAGGCCTTTTACTAGAGGGACATGTGAAATCATGCTACAAAATTTTGTCAATATTAGCAACTATTCTCAAGGAGGCAAACTGGACCCACTTGACCATCCCCTAGGGAATGAAGGGCCAGAAAGAGAAGGGAGGATGACTGAGGAAGAAGGCTTTGTGGGGGTCTCACAGAGGCAGGCTTTGCCCCAAAGCAAAAAAATAACCTGAAAGAGGAACATTGCACACGGGCCTGGCACAGTCCTTGCACATGGAGGAGCTTGTGCTGGCTGCAAAGGAGATGCTGTTCTTTCTGGTGGAGCCAGCAAGAATGCATGAGAAGAGGGGGAACTGTATACACACACACTTAAAAAGAGAGTGAAACATTCTCTGTACCTATACAATTACTACTTGTGGGCCAGAGTAGAGAACAAAAGCTGCAGGAATTACTCAAAGGCCTAAGAGGACCAGGAGAAACAAAACAGATTTAGTAATGTGTGGGAGAAATGACTATCTGAATCTCCAAGTGACTAGTACAGTGGTTTTTGTTTTTCTTTTCCCAGGTAAAAATTACCTTGAAAATCCTACTTATCTGTAGCTCAAGAACAGAGTGGAGGACAAATAATATTCTTACCGCAAAAAAATAGCATAGAGGGGAGAAAATTCAATTCTGCCAGGGCTCTTAGGGGATTTTTTCCTAACCTTTCTCTTTTCCTCCCCCATTACCAGATAAATCACAGCTTCAAAATTATTCTGTTCACTACACATGAAGAGCTTTCAAATACGCTATTTAATAAAACGCTGAATGCAGCAACAGAAAAAAACCCTTAGATATTGAAACTAATTCATCTATGCCCTTTTGTTAAATGGTAATAAAGGTTTACAATGATCAGATCTTGCTTTGAATGGGCTGCCCCCTGGAGAGATGGGCATCTGTGACTTTGCGAAGTGTCACTCGACCTTTCTGTTGGCCACTCACCACTCTGGGGATATGTTCTGGAGTTTTGGGGACCCTGTATTAAATTCATTAGTTCTTTAGCTTTCTACAAGCAACCACAGACCAACTGATGATGCCCAGTGGATACTTCTCATGGACTATATAAAGAACAATTTATTAGTGTGTTGCCAATGGACCTAATAATACTCCCTGCCCACAAACAAGTTTTCTGCCAGTTTAATTCTCTTGACTGGATTTCAGGCACCCCCTACCCAAATGTCCACCCTTATAACTCTATTGGTGGTCTGAGATGACTCTTACTCTAAAAGGAAAAGAAAACCCAGGCCTCATCATGGTGAATGCACTAGCTACCATCTTTTGCTTCAAGTGCAGCCATCATATGGGATGACGGGTATGGCAGGACACTGCCCAATCACCTCAGTGGCATGCCTGACACCTGAGCTGGGGCAGAGAGAAGCATGGCCTATGTCTGTTACCATTGAACAATGGAAATCCAGAAAAGTGGCCTGTGAAGGCTGCTGCAATTTGCAGCAGGAGATGTGGCTCACACCAGGAAAGACCTAGGCAGGGGTGAGCCTTGGAAGATGGAGGCTGCTCTTATCTGTGTTTGCAGTTGGAGCAAGGTGTCTGGCGCAAGCCACACAGGGAAGGGCATAAGAGTGTAAGTCAAGATATGTTGAAAATCTGGGAAAAAGAGTTTTACATCTGGGCAGAAGGGCCTGGAAGGGGTCAGGGACAGCTTGGACTTGTGTGAAAATTGTAAGCAGCACTTGCTTCTGTCTGGTCCTTCCAGGAAACTGGGCTCACAGCCCTTGCCTCCAGGTCACACAGAAGCTAGAGTCTGGGCCTCCAACCGAGGAAACCAGATCTCGTGCCATTTCTGCCCCTGCTGACTCTGTGGAGTCAGAAAGACACCCTCACCTCTCTGGCCTCTGTTTCCCCACTGTTAAGTCTGCATTCTGGACTCACTGAGAGCCTGGGCCCCTTCTAACTCTAATACTTGTTCCCTGGTTATGATACATCCTCTTTGTCCTCCCAGCAGCAAAAACTGTGGCGCCCTGGCCAGGTGGCTCAGTTGTTTGGAGCACTGTCCCATACACCAAAAGTCTGCAGGTTTGATTCCTGGTCAGGGCACATCCCTAGGTTGCAGGCTCGATCCTCAGTCGGGGTGCGTACAGGAGGCAACCAATTGATGTTTCTCACATCAGTGTTTCTCTCTCTCTTTCTCCCTTCCTTTCTCTCTAAAAAAATCAATAAAAATGTATCCTAGCGTGAGGATGAAAAAAGAAAGAAAATTGTGGTTCAGCAGACAAAAATCTCCATCCTAGTTAAAGTATTTCTAGAACAGTCCAACAGGGTTCACATACATGTACGGTTTACAAACACAGCAATTAAGACCAGCCCTGACTGCTCCACTTCCCTCACACCTCACATTGCCCTGTTGCTTCTTCTCCTTCACTCCATTCTGCATGAAACCCTTAGCCCCAGCCCACCAGGCCCTGGACCCTGTTCCTTTCACTGGACTGGCAAGTACGAATTATTCATGGTGGGCTAAAGAAGGGACATCAGGGAATACTCTCATGTCACTAATTGTCACCCTGTCATACTTACATCTAGAATTATCTTTCCTCTTTCATCTCTTCATTCTCTTCTTGCTTGCTAGGCAGACAATGAGAATGAGAGCTCCATATACTGACAGACTGTGGCACTGGAGTGTTTTAGAGGGGTCTGCCAATCTGGGCAGGTGTGCTTGGAGGCAGGACCTACCTGAGTGTGTGATGCTAACTAATGCCTTTCAAGGCTAGAGGGGAACCTGAGCTCTTAGCAACATAAATATAGAAATATATTGTTGCGTACATATGTTTAGGAGAGTAGATAACTCATTGTTCTGTATCTGAGACATATCAACAAATAAAAGTCCCAGCTCTTTGTCCTGGAGCTCATGTCACATACACAATTGCAAACACCTCAACAATTCATGAACTGACTTAATCTTAATTCTTCATGACCTCTAGTGGCAAAAGAAGGACTTTGTATTTTTTCCGAGTAATCTGGTTTCAAATTTTCTTCTGAATATCTCTTTGTCCAACCATCTCTCTACTTCCACAACCACTGTCCTCACTCAGGCCTCCCCACACAATAAACAGCCTCACAAATTGCCTTTTTGACCCTTCTGCCCAATACCCTCCTCCTCTATTCCCAGAGCAATACTGAACCAACTTGGGCCCTCACTGCAGTTCCCACCCCCAACAAGGCAGTACCTGAGCACACTTGTGACTCTGCTGTTCCACCAGCTGCCCTGAGCACTTGGTGCTATTTATGGTCTTTATCCCTCAGGGATGGGGACCCAGGCTTTTCCTGCAGGACCATTAACATGTCTGAGGGTGAGGTACTGCCTCAGGTCCCCTGGAGGTAGAAGATGTTATGGGTTCAGGTTCTCTGTTACCTTTCTAAAATACCCAAAATTCTGAATTCCAAAACACAGCAGTCCCCTGGGTGCTGGCTAAAGGATCGGGGACCTGCTGCACAATACTGTTGGCTCTCCACCCAACACTCCTTGGGGAAAAGTTAGAGTTTGCACTTGGAAGAACATTTCTCTCTCCTTCTCTTCCTTTCCACCTCTCTCTTATTCTCTCTCCCTCATCCACAGGTTTTTTTTTTTTTTTATCTCCCTGGCTCTCCCTCTCTCTTTACCCCCTCCCCTGAACCCCCCACCTCTGCATGTGTATGGGGCAGCATATGGCCCTGCTTGCTCCAAGCAGCCATCTTGTGACCATGAGGGAAGCCAGACTCTCTGGTTGAAGCTCACACTGAGGCTGGTAGAGCAGACAAACGGAAAGAAGTCAGCTCCATAAGGTCATCTTTGAACTGACAATCTTGCCAAGTGTAGACCCATCCTCCCTCTGATTTTTCAGCATTGTGAGATAATAAACTTCCTTATCTTTTAGACCAGTTTGAGTCAGTCTTTTTAGTTTTATTTTTTTAACGCACATCTTATTGTTAGTGTAGTAAGTAAATATTGATAAAGGAAGGAAGGAAAGGGAATCAGACATTACTAAGCATAATCAACTAAGTAGCATAAGCCTGCTTAACCAAGTAGCTATGGCTTCACATACTCCAGGGGATAGCAGCATTGCCCTGCCACAGGGATTAACATCCCTCCCTTCCCATCCCCCAGTAGGGGATTGTAGGGAGTAGGGTGGGGAACAAGGTTGGGGGAGGTAAGCACAATTGCAGTAGATATCAAGATGGTGCAGGAGGAGGTGCTTCTATGAGGCCTGTGCTGTAGGACCTAAAATGGCAACTATAGAGGCTGTCAGTCTAGCCTGGGGAAATGATCAGATTAGATAGGGAATGCAAGACACCAGATCTAGGCAATAGATTGGTTAGAGGGTGGGCTTAGTGCAAGCCTGCAAAAGCTTGGGCAGTTGATTGATTTGTGTACAGAAGCACCTGGTCCTTCCTGAGCCTGGGATACTATAACCTGAACTTAACAAAGACAAAGGCTCTCTCACTTTCTCTCTTGCCCAGTAACATGTGCCCACCCCAGCTGCTCACATGTTCTCTCTGTAGCAGACATGTGGCCCTAGCAGCCATTCAGCCGGCAGCCCTATGGACTTCAAGCGGGCTTCAGGCTGAGCCTGGGTAGCGGATACAGCAGTGCCAGCTGGCTGGCACACAGCCAGACACTGGACTAAGCTTTGATACAGACTAAACCTTGGCATGGCACAGAATCTCTGGACATTGACTCTATTTCTGGGCCTGATGAAGACAAGATTGGACTTTTTCCAAAGCAGGATGAATAGAGATGAGACATTGGGAATCTGAGGTCAGCCTTCTATTTTCATCTAAATAAATCTTACCACATCATAACCCCACCATACATGGGTCCCTCAAATGCTTTTCTTGCAATCCCGTGAAAGAACGCAATTTTCACCAGCAAGATTATCATTGCGTACCCAGCTTAGAATCATTGCACATGACCTTCAGAATAAAGTGCTACTTCCTCAGCTCAGTTCAGGGCGAGGTCATTGGCTCCCTCACCACCTAGCATAACTCACTTGGATTCCCTCAAATGAACTCTGTCCTCCAGCAACACCAAACTATTTGCAGTTCCTCAAACTTTCCAGTAGCTTTGCTCTGCCATGCCTTTGAGAAGGAAACTCTCTGCTGGCATGTGCATAACCCTATTGCCAATCCAATGAACATTCTGCCTTCAAAATTCAAAGCACTGTTTTCTCTGAGTACCTCTTCTGGATCCCCTACAGTAGAGGGATTAAAAATATAGGCTGGGGTTGGGTGTATTATGTGGTGGGGTGGAAAGGACAGTGCTCAGAATGGGAAAGATTTGAAAAGACAGAGAAGGAAGATGGAAAGAAACTGAATCCTGGTCAGAGTATTTGAGGCCCTGGATCAAGCCTCACCTGAAGGAAAAGCTACCTTCAGACTTTAATTCTTACGAGTTTTTAAATTTGCAATATTGTTTAAGTTAAATTGAGCCCTTTCCTTTCCTTTCCTTTCCTTTCCTTTCCTTTCCTTTCCTTTCCTTTCCTTTCCTTTCCTTTCCTCTCCTCTCCTCTCCTCTCCTCTCCTCTCCTCTCCTCTCGTCTCCTCTTCTTTTCTTTTCTTTTTTTTTCTTTCTTTTTCCTTTTTGCATCCAAAAGCATTCCAAAATCTTTCCCCAAATTCAAGTCCTTATCATGCTTTTCTGTGTCCTGGCTGCTCTTCAAAGGTGAGGGCCATCAATTATTTGGTTTTCCATTCTCTGCATTAGAAGATACTCAGAGTTTGCTGAAGTTAATTAAATAAGCTTCTCACTTTGCAAGTTTTGGCTTATGTACATATATATTTTCAAAAATCTATTTCTTATCATTGATTCAAAAAATGCTGAATTCTAGTCAGGTACAAGGCCAGTTCTATATAAGAACCAAATTGAGTGCATGCTCAGTGCATCATATTTAAATTGCATTGCAGGCACAGGGGAAAAAAAATAAAAACACTGTGGTGCACAGGACCTCCAACCTCAGGTCAGCAATGGCCCCAAGATGCAGAAGGGCTGTTCAGTGTAGGTGTAGATGAGCATGTGGCCTTATTTATGTAAGGAGCAGGGTTGCAGAGTTAGAAACCCAAAAGAGCTTTCTTCTAGCATAGCACTGCTCAGAATGTGTGACAGTTTTGCAGGCTGATAGTTCACCAAAGCCAGTGTAGATATTGATGTAAACATTGCTCACTTATGTTATGTTCTTACCAACCACCACTGAATGACATTTTATGATGACATTTCAAAAGCTGTAGTTTACCCATCAAGAGTAAATGTTTACTCATCAAGAGAAGACAAGTTTATGAAAACATCCTGCATTAAAGAACAAATATTCTCAGTGAGTTAGAGAAAAAAGTTGAACTGCCAGAGATGATGGTTTTGTTGAAACCTAGGTATGATTAAATGGCAACATGTAAAAGAACCTAAATAATATATTTTTACATCATGTATATAGTTTTTTGCATCATGCATGTAATTTATTTCCATAATGTGAAAATAACATGGCTGTAGCATTAGAGTTGTATAAGGACATTTTAAAAACCAGAGGAGGGAGGGATCTATAGAAAGGATTAGAGAATCTTTCACTGGACACTACATGCATTTTGAATTTTGAGGCATGTGTATATGTCATCTATTCCAAAACAAATAAAATTCAAAAACACACAGAAAAAAAATCACACTATAAAAATGCCAATTTTTAAAATGTATACATAGTGCCCCAATGATCTAATTGTTTCCAGTGTGATTGTATGGTTATGCATCTGTTATGATAATTTGTTTTTTATCCCAGAAAATCTAATTGCCACCCCAGAAGCAAGGTCTGGAAAGACTGATTTACAAACAGGGATTCTGTTACCCTCACCTGTGCCCAGTGTCCTGAACTCACTGGGAAGTTCAACCCAGGGAAGTGGCATGAAGCTCCTTCTGGGAGGCATTGAAACTTGGAGGGGCTCTTGTGCAGCCTCAGCTCTCTCATCTTACTCATCCTCCTTCTCTGATCCTGCTGAAGAGATCACACAGCACTGAGATGCCAATCTCATCACCATGGGTGGGAAACCATATGAAGAAAATGACATCAAGCTGCTCCAAGAAGCTATACCTCTGACAACATTACTAAACACTTTATTTAATTTGATGGTCCAGCAGCATGAGTTTCCTGTAGCCCTTCCCATACTGAAGGGGTTCCACCTGCAGAGATAGAGGAAGATGACTGGCAGGTCCAGACATCAGGATTGAAGCTGCAATAACAATATGGATCATCTGACACAATCTCTCTCTAGTTACAAGTGGGAGAAATTCAGCTCAAGAAAAAGAAAAGAGAAATTTTTGGCTTGTCTGACTAAAAGGTCATGGATTCAGGCATGGCTGGATCCATGTGACCAACAGATACTCCAAACCAACATTAACCAACATTAAACTAACAGATACCCCAAACCACTTGTCAGAAAAAGCTTCTTTTTCTGTAGCTATGGCAAAAGTTGTGGTGTCCCCTACCAGCCTAGTGTGGGTCCCTTGCTACTCTTTGAACTATGATCATGTGGACATGCGGTGGTTGGGAGGTTCTGTTTGACCAGAGTCACTTGGTCACTTGGGTCACTTGGTTATTCCTGGTCACAGGGAATATTCATTACCTAAGGCTGCTACAATAACTGTTCCCAATACTTTAAACAACAGAAATATATTGTCTCATAGTTCTGGAGGCTAGAAATCTAAATAAAGTCAAGGTGTGGGCAGGGCCGCAGTTCCTTTCAAACCTGTAGGGAAGATGCTCCCCCTAGCCTCTGGTGGGTGGCTGCCTAGTCTTGGGCATTCCTTGGTTTGTAGCTGAATTGGCCCAATCCTCTGCTTTCACAAGGCGTTCTCCCTGTATCTCTTTACACAGCCTCCCCGTGTGTGTCTGTGCCCAGATTTCTCCTTTGTATAAGGACACCAGTCCTACTGCATAAAGCTTCCCTGACAACCTCATCTTAACTTGTTATATCTACAAAGACCCTATTTCCAAATAATACTCTGAGGTTAGGACTTCATTTGTGGGGGGGGGGACAGCTCATTTTATAAACAGGGGGTGGCAAAAGCTAAAACAACTCTTGCCAATTTTCCTATGTGTGAAATTGGCATAATAATAGCATCTTCCTTAGTGATCTGATGTGAGGAAGTCAAGGACAAAATCTATGGACAGTTATGAGCCCAGGACCTGGTTCATGGTAGACATGAAGCTTTTGCTGTTATACTTTCTATAGTAAAGTCAGATAATAAATACATTTAACCTGTGCTGAGATGGAGAGGGGAGAACAATTTAAATAAATTAAAGAAATTAAGTAATAGGGGCACTCTACCCACCATCCTGCTCAAAGAGGGGACATCCTTGAGTGAGAGGCAAGCAGGACTGGAGACATCTGTTTCTTCAGACCATCTGGGCCCCAGGGTTGCTCACAGGAAAGCATCCACACTGAGGGAAGTAAGTCCAGGGTGGAGAGATGTCTGTTTGGGGCCCATATGCCCCAAAATGCAGACCAGCCACTTCACTGGGTGCTCAACTTCAGAACAGGCCCTGTTGGGAGGCTGGAGGAGATGCTGGCATGGTGGCTCACAGGTTGGCACTCTAGCAAAGTGTCCTCAGGTGGTCTGTGAGGAAAAACCAGTGTGCTCTATCCTAGGAGGATTGATTTGGGTCCTGCTGAGCTGGGCAGCAGGCGGCTTGTACCCCCTGCACCCAGGGCTGGGTAAACAACACCTGAATTGGTCTCAGAACCATAGACCTGCTGAGTCCATTGGCTGCGTGCTAAATGCCCAGGCCTGCCAACTGCTGCTGGTTTCTCATCTCTTTATTTTCACTTTGTGCTGACCTCACTGTGGACAGGTAGTAGGCAGTTCACCATCAGCACTGGCCCACAGACTTTGCTTTGAGAAACAAAGCATCTTGTTGGGATGATTTAAGGGATATTCAAAAGGAACCTAGGCTGAATAAAACATTTACCTTTTCTTACTTCAAACTCCTGCTAAAGTGGGTCTCCTCTCTAGAAAACTTCATGTTCTTCCATGTGTCTTTTTCTAGCTCCATCATCTGGTCTCCCTTCCTTACCCAGCTTCTCCATCTCCAAATCCCAGTATTCTACCCTGGTCAACCCACCATTCCACCAGCATCCTCGGCTCATTCTTGCAGTTACCACTGTGCCTTTTCTCACCTGCTACAACCGCTTTGGGCCAGACTTTGCTTTGTTTCCTGGGACCTCAAGTTTTGGAGAAATAAAACAGTGAACTCATTTGTTCCCTCAACCAGCTCTTGGATCCTATTGTGCATGGCTGGGAAGTAATAGAAGGTGAGGGAGGGTGAGTAGGTGAGGAGGGAGGCAGCCCCCTGCCTCGGGTGGAGTCAGTTCTGACAGGGGGAATCTGGGTGGGAGGGCAGGTGACTAGGAAGCCAGATGACCAGTGAAGACAGCCACACAGCAACTGAGAACAGCCAGGATAGCCTCTCAGGCTACCAGTAACACCTCAGCCCCAAGCCAAAGAATGCAAAGTCCAGGCTTCCCTTTCACCTTCAGTCTCCTCCTCTCTGCAGCTGTGTGGTAGTAATTAGAAGAGGTTAATGATCAGTAATTACTAAATATGGCATTGTTGATGAAATGTCACTCTATGCATCCAGGCTACTCAATTACAACCACTGCTGCTCTGAGGGGCTGCACTGGGGGTCTTAGAAATATCCTGCTTGCTAGTTTCTTGAACACTTGATGACTCTGGGTCAGACAGTATATTCCTCTTCTTCACACCTCACATTATATGAGCACTCATGCTACAAGATTGTATAAAAAGCTCAATGAACACAACTCAAATGTCCTTTGATAGATGAATGGGTAAACAAAATGTGATATATATGCACAATGGAGTATTCTGCATTAAAAGAAATTCTGGCACATGCTTTAATAGGGGTGAATCGTAAAGATATTATGTCAGACACAGACATATAAATACTGAATGATTCCATGTATATGAGTTTCCTAGAGCAGACAAACTCACAGAGACAGAGAGTATTCAATAGAATGGTGCTTGCCAGAGCCTGGGGGAGGAAAAATAGGGAGCTCTTGTTTAATGGAGATAGTTTCAATTTAAAAAGATGATAAAGTTCAATACCACTGAATTCTACTTTTAAAAATGGTGAATTTTACATTTTGTCTGTTTTACAACATGAATGTTTAAATTTTGCAATTATAAAGAGTTGAATGAGCAAATATATAGTCATGAGAAGTCAGCTGATAACGAAGACTCAGTTAAGAAATGTCGAGCACCTGGCCTGCAGTGCTGCATGCTGGCCTGTCTAGGAGCTGCTAGGGCAGCTCTGAGCAGCAGAGACAGTCCCTGCCCTCCAGGCACTTATTTCCAATGGAGAACATGGAAGGAGGCAAATAAACAAGAGCAAGCAGTAGTTTTGGGCAGTTACCAGTGCTGTGCAGAAAAGTAAGGCCAGGTAATGGTCTCAGAGGGATGCTGGTGGGGAAGGAAGGTGGTTCCTTGATTGAGACCAAGAAGGTCAGGAGACCCTCTCCCTGCCCAAAGGGGCCATTTGAGAAGAGGCCTAGATGAATTTGGCAAGGTGAGGGGGGGAGTGACCTGGTACAAAGGCTCTATGGGAGGGAATATTCCAAAACTATAAGAAGACCCACATGACTAGGTGTGGTGAGGAAGACTGTGCTAGTGGAGGGAGATGAACCTGGAAGGGAGTGAGGGCCAAGTTGTAGCAGAGCCTGTGGGCCTTGCTGTATTACTGGATGTGGTTCTGAGCAGGATAAGAAGCCACTGGGGGGCTTTGAGCATGGAGTTATGAAAATAGAGAGCTGTGTTGACAAGTTTCTTCCTTCTGTTGCTTGGAGCTCTGATGCAGGGAGAAAGCAGAGCTTTCACTTTGTAGGCTGGTACAATGTTCAGAGAGCATGGTGGAGACTTGGGCTAGAGTGGTCCTGGAGGCAGGAAGACTTGCTTTGATCCAGACATAGAATCATACAGTATTTATCTGGTATAACATCTTTAAGACTTACCCATGTTGAAGCATCAACAGGATCTGATGATGTAATGGATGTGTGTTATGAGGAAAGAGAAGAGCCTGGTGTGCTCTGACAAGCTTCTGGCTATAGCAGCTGGTGAATGGTGGCGTTATTTTCTGAAATCAGGAGCCTGTGGGAAGAGAAGGGATCCAGGAATGATCATGCTACAATTGAGGCTGATTAGATATCCAAGTAGAGATGACATTGAGTCTGGAGTCAGGATTGGAGGCTGAAGAATCCCTGTTACTGGATGGAGATGAAATTAATGACTTAAAGACATAGCAAGGAAGAGATTACCTACATGGAGGCTAGACCTCAACCCCAGGGCTCTCTAGAGTTCGGATGCTATGTGCTTGTCCACGTGGTGCCAAGTTGAGCAACACTCCTATGCCCTTCCCCTCTCCTGTGGTGGTCGAAGGGCTGAGGGATTTTCCTGTGTGGCCCTTACCCAGCTTTGCTGCTCTCCCGTTACTGTGTATTTCTCTACTGGTTGCCTCAAGCCCAGATGTCCTCAACCCTGGCTATACAATACAATCACCCAGGGAGCCTTTATAATACCATTGTCCTGGGCCCATCTAGGCAAATACAAATCTCAACCTGAGGATGGGACTCTAGCATCTAGATATTTTTAAGAAGGCGATTCTGACACAGTCAAGGTTGAGAAAAAAGTGAGCTCTGTTACTTGGTAAATATAGATAATGTGTGTATTTGGGCATTTTAAAAATATATATTATTGATTATGCTATGACAATTGTCCTATCCCCCCCATTATTCCCCTCTGCCCTGCACAACCCCTCCCACCCACATCCTTCCCCCTTTAGTTCATGTCCATGGATCACACATGCAAGTCCTTTGGCTTCTACATTCCCTATTGTATTCTTAACCTCCACCTGTCTGTTTTCTACCTACCATTTATGCTACTTATTCCCTGTACCTTTTCCCCCATTCTCCCCCTCCCCCACTGATAACCCTCCAGGTGATCTACATTTCTGTGATTCCTGTTCTAGTGGTTTGCTTAGTTTGCTTTGTTTTTTTTTTTTAGGTTCAGTTGTTGATAGCTGTGAGTTTGTTGTCATTTTACTGTTCATAGTTTTGATCTTCTTTTTCTTAGATAAGGCCTTTTAACATTTCATATAATAAGGGCTGGGTGATGATGAACTCCTTTAACTTGACCTTATCTGAGAAGCACTTTATCTGCCCTTCTGTTCTAAATGATAGCTTTGCTGGATAGAGTAATCTTGGATGTAGGCCTTTGCCTTTCATGACTTGGAATACTTCTTTCCGGCCCCTTCTTGCTTGTAAGGTTTCTTTTGAGAAATCAGCTGAAAGTCTGATGGGAACTCCTTTGTAGGTAACTGCCTCCTTTCCTCTTGCTGCTTTGAAAATTCTCACCTTCTCTTTAATCTTGGGTAATGTAATTATGAGGTACCTTGGTGTGTGCTTCCTTGGGTCCAACTTCTTTGGGACTCTCTGAGCTTTCTGGACTTCCTGGAAGTCTATTTCCTTTGCCAGATTGGGGAAGTTCTCCTTCATTATTTTTTCAAGTAAGTTTCCAATGTCTTGCTCTTCCTCTTCTCCTTCTGGTACCCCTATGATTCAGATGTTGGGATGTTTAAAGATGTCCTGGAGGTTCCTAAGCCTCTCCTCATTTTTCTGAATTCTTGTTTCTTCATTTTGTTCTGGTTGAATGTCTATTTTTTCTGTCTGGTCTAAACTGTTGATTTGAGTCCTGGTTTCCTTCCCATCAGTGTTGGTTCCCTATACATTTTCCTTTATTTTACATTTTATAGCCTTCATTTCCCCCTCTATTTTATGGCCATTTTCAACCAATTCTGTGAGCATCCTGATTACTAGTATTTTGAACTGTGCATCTGTTAGGTTGGCTATCTCTTTGTCACTTAGTTGTATTTTTTTCTGTAGCTTTGATCTGTTCTTTCATTTGGTACAATTTTTTTTTTTTGTCTTGGTGCACCTGTTCTGTAGTAAGGGGCAGAGCTTTGGGTATTTACCAGGGCCAGGCAACTGAGGTTGCTGCATTGTGGCACTGTATTTTGGGGAGGGGTCCCAGAGGGAACAATGCCACTTGCTCCCCTCTCTGCCACTTTTCAGTCACTTCTCTGGCTACCCACAATCAAATTGGGCCCTTCTGGTGCTGATTCCCAGGTAGGTAGGTTTGTGTACATTCTAGGACCCTGTGGGTCTCTCCAATGAACTCTCCTGTGAGGCTGGGAGTTTCTCCTGCCACTTCAACCCCCACAGGTTTTTTTTTCAGTCAGAGGTTTTGAGGCTTTATTTTCCCTGTGCTGGAACCCTGGGTTACACAGTCTGTCTTGCTCCCTAGTTATTCCTCTCAGCTTATATGCACGCAAATATGGGACTGCCTGGTCTTCCAACTACTGCCTTGCCCACCCAGTCCTCCAGCTGCCACATTTCCACGAGTCCTCTCCACCCTGGCTACCCATCTTTGCCCCTATGGTCTGGATAAATGTTTCTTCTCTAACTCCTAGGTTGTTGAACTTCCATACATTTTGATTTTCTGTCAGTTGTGGATGTTTTGTTTTTAAATTTGTTGTTGTCCTTCTTTTGGTTATGTGAGGAGGCATAGTGTGTCTACCTACACCTCCATCTTGGCTGAATATTTGGGCATTTTTGACTTGTCCCCCAAGCTCCTACAAGGGATCAGCTTTTTAGGAAAAGAATCTTACAACTCAGCCACCCATTCTCAGCCTTAGATACCAGACTCGTGATAACTAGATGAAAAGAGAAAATAACTCGAGATATAACAGGCATTAAAATGTCTTTAAATTTTTTCTACTTTTTGTATTGCATTATACAAATAATATTTGAAAAAAATTTCACTGAAAAAAATTCAAACAAGGTCATAAAGCAACAGACCTCCTTGATCTCTTCTTTTTTTTTTTCCTATCCAGAGGCAATTACTCATTGGTCCATTGGGGTATAATTTCAGCCATTTTTCCATGCATTTGAAAACATTTAAATATGCAAATGTAAATATATTGGGTTTTTTTGAGGGGGGAGTTATACTAAATATATAACACTACAATTTGCTTTTTTTTTCACTTGACAATATGACTAGGAAATCTTTTGATACAGTATGTATTTGTCTGGTCTGTGGCCCATAGCTATTTGTGGCTAAGCTTAAATTAATTTAAAATTAAATAAAATTTAAAATTTAGTTCTTCAGTCATATTAGCAGCCATATTTCAAGTGTTCAGTGGGCAAATGTGGCTAATGATCATTGTACTGGGCAGTACAGTTTAGGATATTCCATCATCCCAGAAAGTTCTATAGAATAGCCCTGGTATAGATCATTCTTCTTGGTTAATATGTCCTATTCCACAGTATGGAGATGTCAGAGTCAGAAAAGAAGGATTTAAAAAAAAATTCAGGTTTCAAAGATGGCAGCAAGATAGGTGGGAGTGAAGTTTACTTCTCCCTGTGCAGGGGTGGAACACCTAGCCGATCTTCTGAGGAACAAAGTGAACAGCCAATGGTATCCCAGTGTATATGAAGGTTGGAAGCCAAAACTGTAGAGGACACTGAAAAATCAGACAGTAAGAAGACCATAAGGTCCCTGGGACCAGTGTGGGGACCAGGGTGGCTGCAGTCCCAGGCCCGGTGCCCACTGGGCTGCCGCAGGATTCTTGGGAGAGAGCCAGGTCAACGGCTCCCTCCCTTGCCAAACAAGGAGGTGTGAGCAATGCCAGGATGGACCTGGATGCTTGAAGTCACTGGGGGAGAATAAGGATGAAGTGGCAAATACACAGAGGTACAGTGCACCCACTGAGCCTGTGGATGCCAGCTGGGAAGAGTTGGACCCTGACGGGCCCTGGCCCTGATGGTCCCTGGTCTGGTTGGGCTGTGTGAGAGGACAGGAGCTTGTTTGGAGTGGCAGGCTTAAATAGGAAGAATTTTTCAAAAAGAAAAAAAAAGAGGCTCTTTGTGGTTGTTTAGGGAATTCTCCCACAGCAGCTGCCCCCACCTCCCCTGGCTCTGCCCATGCAGCCTCCTCAGACTCAGCCAAGGGCCCACCTCTGCTGCCAGGACAGAGGCTGTGACCCTTACATCTGGCCACAGGAGTGGAGGGTGCCCAACCACACCTGCAACCCCAGTGGTGCACTACTGACCCAGCCACCTCCCACCTTGCCATGGCTGCTGCCACAGCAGTGGACGTCAGCACATGCCTGCGCTCCCAACTGCAGCACTGGAGGCTGTGTGCTCACACCCAAAGCCCTAGGGACAGTGTGCACTTGAGCCCCCTTGCCCATCCTACTCCAGCAGTGGAGGCCTAGGACTCACACCCACAGCCCCAGGACGGAGTGTGGCTGACCTCACTGACCAGAGGCATTGTGCACTCGACCCCACCACCTGGGCGCACCAGCAGAGGAGGCACGTGCCCTCGTCCACCTCAGCAACCATGGCAGCTCTCTAAGAGGAAGGGGAGATGCCCCCCACAGAGGAGAGCAGCAGGGCTCAGGGAGTCAGAAATCCCCAGAAAGACTTGACTTGGTGGGGGAGCTGAACTACTCTGAAGAGACTCTGAAAGTCCCTAGCATCTAGGACAGCAAAGAGCGAGAAGGTGGTGTGTGAGTTGCCCCTAATTGGTGCACCTCAAGTACAGCACAACTGGTGGAGTGAAGGCATAGGCTGGGCGCAGAAGGGCACTGTGGGCCCAGCAGCGAACTGAGGAACTGGACAGGAGGCTGGGCAACTGAAGAGTGCAGCTCAGACCTGGCCTCCATCCAGGAAAAATCACAGGAAGAAGAAAAGCAAAAGCAACCCCTCCTCACCTGCTACAGCCAGGAAGACCAGCAGAACTGGCTTGGCTTGTTTAAACCAGCAGCAGGCTGCTTCTTCTTTTTTTTCAATTCCTTCTTCCTTTTTATTATTCCTTCTTCCTTCCTTCCTTTCTCTCTCTTTTTTTTACTCATTCCTTTGTTCCTTTGTTTTATTCCCATAAGTGAGACAATAAAACCTGGAGCTGTGAAAGGACCAGAGTTTGACCCAAAGAGAGGTCATCCCAGCAACTGAGAAAGTGAGACAAATTTCACTTTGTTACTCCAGAGAACTTGCAAGTTATTGTATATTTGTATTATCATTATTTTTTCATTATTTTTACATCTTTTATTTTATTAGTATTTTTGTATTTCTCTTCTTTCTTCTCTTGGTTTGTTAAATTGCATGGTTTGACTGGTTTCCATTGTTCTTTCTTTCATAGCATATTTTTAATTTTCCATCTTTCTCTTCACTTGTGTTCCACTAGCACACTACTGTAGGTCCTGTACTTCCACTTCTTCTTATTCAGATCACATAGATTCTATCATATGATGGTTGCTCCATTATTATTATAAATAATTCCTATTCCATACAATTGTAAATGCTACACAGCACCCCTCCCAGATATTAGCCCATTTCACTGTCTTCTGGAACTATATTACTGTTGCGGTTAACTCTATTCTCTTGCACACTACACCTATTTTCTATCCTTTACTCTCACTATATCTCATAATCTGACCTCCCACAGCTCAATGCTTTCTAGATCCAACTCACAATCCTTCCTCCCCCTAACAAGAGTCTTATCTTTTTTCCACCCTTTCTAAAAAGTGGCCAGTTGGGTGAAATATCATGATTAACTCTATACATAGCCAAAGGATGTTCTATCTCTTCTCCATGGGTTGGTATCTTAAGTACTATAGAATACACTCCTACTGTCTTAATGCATTTTGCCTTCCCTTCCAACTGATCACATGAAAGGGTAGGTGGGAGCTGTGAACAGCAGTATACTTGCTGGAAGAGGAAACCCACCAACAAAGGAACAACCAACAGATAAAAATGGAAGAAGGTGAAGGAGTGAGTAGAAGCCACACTAACCTCCACCCAGGACCAAACTGGAAATACAACTAAATGGTAGAGAAATTATGCAGAACAAACAAATGAACAATAGTGAGAGAGAAGCCTCAAAACCTCACCCAGCCAGAAGAACCTCCTTCAACACAACCTGCCCACACCTGCACAACACAATACAAGAGGTGGTGGATGGAGTGACCCTCAGTTAACCACCTAGAGGGAAGGACCCACCAAAGAAAGACCCAACAACAATCAAAACCCAAAGACATACAGAGAGCCAACATAAAGAACAGGCTAAGACCAGTGAGCTCAGGAGATCAAAGAGACTGCACTACTGAATCTCACAAGTCTCCTACCATACAAGTTCACACCATAAACCCAGGGAGTCAGAACAGATAGATTTAAGAAGCAGAAGCTAACAAGAAGAGTCTCAGAAATAATGGGAAGACAAAGGAACAATTCCCAAATGAAAGGAAAGGAGGATGCCTCAGAAAGAATATTAAATGAAATAGAGGCAAGCCAACTATCAGATGTTGAGTTCAAAGTAGTGGTTATAAGGAAGCTCAATGAGCTCACAGAGAATTACCAAAAACTACAGGGAAACTACAATGAACTCACTGCAAACTATGTCAACATGGAAAAGAAGATAAAAACTATCAACAAGGGCCAAAAGGAAATGAAGAATACAATTTCTGAATTGAAGAACACAGTAGAAGGAATCAAATGCAGGCTAGATGAAGCGGAGGATCAAACCAGCAACCTGAAGGACAAGGTAGAAAAGACCACCCAGAAAAGCAAGAAAAGGAAAGGAGACTCAGAAAGAAGAATGAGGGGTTAAGGGAAATGCAGGACAACATGAAACATAATAATATCTATATAATAGGGATACCATAAGGAGAAAAAGAAAAGCAAGGGTTAGAAAACCTGTTTGAAAAAGTGACGATGGAAAACTTTTAGGGAAAATTAGGGAATTTGATGAGATAAACAGT
>PVKU01015071.1:0-19835 GCA_004027475.1 Anoura caudifer | reverse complement strand
GTGGTATCTCATTGTGGTTTTAATTTGCATCTCTCTGATAGCTAGCGATATGGAGCATCTTTTCATGTGTTTCTGGATCTTCTGTATGTCCTCCTTGGATAGGTGTCTGTTCAAGTCCTTTGCCCATTTTTTAATTGGGTTGCTTGTCTTCTTAGAGTGGAGTCGTGTAAGTTCTTTATATATTTTGGAGATTAAACCCCTGTCTGAGGTATCATTGGCGAATATGTTTTCCCATACAGTTGGTTCTCTTTTTATTTTAATACTGTTTTCTTTAGCCATACAGAAGCTTTTTATTTTGATGAGATCCCATTTGTTTATTCTTTCCTTTATGTCCCTTGCTTTAGGGGACATATCAGTAAAAATGTTGATGCGTGAAATATCTGAGATTTTCCTGCCTATGTTCTCCTCTAGGACTTTAATGGTGTCACGTGTTTATGTTTTCTTTTGTTTCCCTTGCCCAAAGAGATACATCAGAAAAAAATGTTTCTACGAGAACTATCCAACACTTGACTGCCTATGTTTTCTTCTAGGATTTTTGTGGTTTCAAATCTAACATTTAAGTCTTTTTAGTTTATTCTTGTGTGTGATGTAATAAAGTGGTCTAATTTCATATTTTTGCATGTATCTGTTCAATTTTCCTAACACTATTTATTGAATAAACTGTCTTTAGCCCATTGTATGTTTTTTCCTCCTCTGTCAAATATTGACTATAAAGTCATGCATTTATCTCTGGGCTCTATAGTCTGTTTCATCAAGCTATATGTCTGTTTTTATGCCAGAACCATGTTGTTTTGATCACTATGGTCTTATAATATAGTTTGATATTAGGTATCATGATTCCTCCAACTTTGTTATTCTTTCTCAAGATCACTGTTGCTATGTGGGGTATTTTGTGGTTCCATATAAATTTTTGGAATATTTTTTCTAGTTCTGTGAAATAGGCCATTGGTATCTTGGTAGGAATTGCTTTGAATCTATAGCTTGCTTTGGGTAGTATGGACATTTTAATGATGTTAATTTTTGCTATCCGTGAACACAGTATATGGTTCCACTTATTTGTGTCTTCTTCGGTTTCTTTCTTCAGTGTCTTATAATTTTCTATACGTCTTTTATCCCAGGTTAAATTTATTCCAAGGTATTTTATTCTTTTTGAAGCAGTTGTAAATGGGATTGTTTATTTTATTTTATTTTATTTTATTTTATTTTATTTTATTTTATTTTATTTTATTTTATTTTATAATTGTTGTTCTTGTACAGTTTTCTGTCTTTTACTCCCATCCCAGCCCACCACCCCAGTCCTCCCTACCTCCCTCCCATTTCCAACCCCCTAGTTTTTGCCCATGTGTCTTTTATACTTGTTGCTCTAAACCCTTCCCCTTTTCCCCTGAAATTCCCTCCCTTCCCCACTCTGGTGACTGTCAGCCTGTTCTCAATTTCTGTGTCTTTGGTTATATTATGCTTGTTTGTTTGTTCTGTTGATTAGGTTCCTGTTAAAGGTGAGATCATATGGTATTTGTCTTTCACTTCCTGGCTTATTTCGCTTAGCATAATGCTCTCCAGTTCCATCCATGCTGTCGTGAAGGGTAGGATTGTCTTTTTAATTTCCCTTTCTGATAGTTCATTATTGGCATATAAAAATGCAACTGACTTCTGGGTATTAATTTTGCACCTTGCTACTTTACCTAATTCATTTATGAGTTCTAGTAGTTTTTTGGTGGAATCATTAAGGTTCTCTATATACAGTATATGATGTCATCTGCAAATAATGACAGTTTTACTTCTTCCTTCCCAGTTTGGATGTTGTATTTCTTCTTCTTGTCTGATTGCTATGGCTAGGACTCCCAGTACTATGTTGAAATAAGAGTGGTGAAAGTGGACATCCCTGTCTTGTTCTTGATCTTAGAGGGAATGCTTGTAGTTTTTGCCCACTGAGTATGATGTTGGCTGTGGATTTGTCATATATGGCCTTTATTACTGTGAGGTATGTTTCCTCCTTTCCCACTTTGCTGAGAGTTTTAAAATATAAATGGGGCTGGATTTTATCCGATGCTTTTTCTGCATCTATTGATATGATCATGTGGTTTTTATCCTTCATTTTGTTTATGTGGTTATCATGTTTATCGATTTGTGTGTATTGCACTAAACTTGCATCTCCAGAATAAATTCCACTTGATTGTGGTGTATGATCTTTTAAATGTATTGTTGTATTTGGTTTGTTAATATTTTGTTAAGGATTTTAGCATCTACGTTCATCAGGGATATTGGACTATAAATTTCTTTCTTAGTGGTGTCTTTATCTAGTTTTGGGATCAGGACAATGCTGGCCTTGTAAAATGAGTTTGGGAGACTTCCCTCCTCTTGATTTTTTTGGAATATTTTGAAAAAAAGAAGTGTTAGACCTTTGAATATTTGGTAAAATTCACCTGTAAATCCATTCAGTTCAGAGGTTTGATCACTGGGAGTTTTTTTTTTATTACTTCTTTAATTTCTAGCTCTTGGATTCATTGATCTTTTGTATTGCTTTTTTAATACTCTGTTTCTTTTATTTCTTCTCTGATCTTTATTATTTTCTTCCTTCTACTCACTTTGGGCTTTGTTTATTGTTCTTTTTCAAATTCCTTCAAGTACAAAATTAGGTTGTTTATTTGAATTTTTCTTGTATCTTAAGATAGATCTGCAATGCTATGAACCTCCCTCTTAGTACTTCTTTCACTATGTCCCACAAATTTTGGGTAGTTGTGTTCTCATTTTCATTTTTTAAGTGGTATCTTTTGACTTCTTCCTTGATCTCATCATTAACCCATTTATTGTTTAATAACATCTTATTTAGCTTCCATATCTTGGTGTGTTTTTCAGTGTTCTTCTTGTGATTGATTTCTAGCTTCATAACAGTGTGGTCAGAGAAGATGCCTGATATCATTTCAATCTTCTTAAATTTATTGAGACTTGTTTTGTGTCCTAACATGTGATCTATCCTAGAAAATGTCCCATATACACTTAAAGAGAATGTATATTCTACTGTTTTGGGGTAAATGCCTTGAGGATATCAATTAAATCCATCTGATCTAGTATATCATTTAAGACTGCTGTTTCCTTGTTGATTTTCTGTCTGGAAGATCTACTCATTAATGTTTCTAGGGTGTTAAAAATCCCCTATTGTGACTGTATTATTGTCAATCTCTCCCTTAATGTTCATCAAGACTTGCTTTATATAATTAGGTGTTCCTATGTTGGCTGCGTGTTTACTAGGGTTATACCTAAGTTTCATGGATTGCATTTTCAGTGTTGTACATAAGTACTCATCACCAAATCCAAGGTCACCTGAATTTTTTCCTGTGATACCTTCTAGAAGTTTTAGAAGTTTGTGTTTCACATTTATATCTGAAATCCTTTTTGAGTTAAATTTTGTGAAAGGTGTCACATCAGGGTCTAGGTTCTTTGTTTTTTCATTTGTTTTGAGGATTTTTGTTTGTTTGTTTTACAGGTGGATGTCCAGTTATACCAGTTTCAATTTCATGAAAAGTCTATCCTTTCTTTCAGCTAAGTCACTTCACCTTTCTGAGCTTTGGTTTCCTAAATGTCTTCGTAAAGCCTGCCCTGTCCATCTTAGATGTAGTTACCTATGACGGCCAAATGACATAGTAGGAAAAATGTTTTAAAATTGAATTGTGTTTGCCTTGGCCAGGTAGTTCAGTTGGTTGGGGTGTTGTCTTGCTGTGCCAAGGTTGTGAGTTTGATCCCTGGTCCGGGCACAGACAAGAAGCAACCAAGGAAGGCATAAATAAGTGGAATAGCAAACGTATGTCTCTCTTTCTCTCTTTCTCCCTCCTCTCTCTAAAAATCAATAAATTTAAGAAAGAAAGTAGATTAGTGGTAGAAATAGCTTAGGGCTGGGAGCCCGTGAGGAATGTTGGAGTGACTGCCAAAGGGTACAGGGTTTCTTTAGGAGATAAAGCAAATGTTCTGCACGTGATTGCACAACTCTGTGAAAACATGAAAACCCACTGAATTGTACAATATGTGAATTGTATCTCAATAAACATGCTTAAAAATCTACCCTGCTTAACAAAAGTGTTCTTATTATATCATTAAAAGTGCTCTTGGATGGTGGTGACGGGTGCACAACAGTGTGAATGTACTTAATGCCACTGACTTGTACACTTAACAATGGTTAGAATGGTAAAATTTATGTTATGTATATTTTACTGTCATAAAAATTTTTTAAATGACCCTTTACACTTGTCCTTGGGGTTTGAGGTAGTCTGTTTCTTGGGTAGGGACAGACAGTAAAGTAAGAACATGAAGGACTCTCACCTTGTCTATGTTCAGACCTTCAAGAAAATATTGAAAAAGCTAGATTGGTAACATGAATATTGGCATTGAAACCCAACAATTATTTCAGTTTCCTCCTTTCTAGTTCAGTGGTATAGGTCTTAGTTTGCAGTTGTTTTTGATAAGCAGAGAGGCAGGTACTGGCCACCAGCAAATTGCAGAACATACCTGTTGAAGTTGGTGACTGTAACGTCTTTGATCTACCCATGACTGCCTAATTATCTCAATACCAAAACAAAAATAAAATTTAAAATCCCAGTGGTTAAAAACTTTTAAACAACTACCTGAGTCTCTTCAAGCAAGGCCCAGGAGGAGGTGAAATAGATTGATTGGAATGCAATTTTTTTTCCTTTCCTTACCGCTTCCTGGAGGGTGTCTAAGGCCAAGAACCAAGCCCAGCTTTGCTATAGTCAAAGAAGGGTGGGGACAGGGCTTGTGATCAGTTATGTGCAAATTAATGTAGAAGCAACAAAAACCATGCACGTTCAGAAGATTTCTGTTTCATTGTCAGCATTTATCCTTGACTCTTGTCCTGTGGACCAAATTCAGATGAATGGGAAGGGTGTGCTGCAGTGAGTTGAGAGAAGGTTTAATCCTGCTTGGCTTTCTTAGGGAGGCTTACAGATCCAAATCTGCTTTTAGGAGATCAGTAGACCTCAATCTCCAGGCCTCCAGGTGGGAGCTGAGATTCAGGGGGTGGAAAGTACTTGGAGATTCAGTCAAACCAGGCTGTTCTTGCCCTGCACTAGGTAGACACCACCTTTCCCCAGTCCTGCTGCTACTGCAACACCTCCAGGTTTTCTAGCTACCCTACAATGAAAGACCATTCATTTTAATAATAAATAGACACAGACATATATCTCATGATTGAGGCAAGAAACTGTTTAGAGCAAGAGACTTAATAATGATCCTTGAGGATCACAATAGGAATTTAACTTCAGGTTCATGACTTGCTAATTAATTACTCATCTTCCTTTTTAAAAAGAATTAAGACTGGGGGAGCCTAGGATCAATACCTTACAAATGACAGAAGATGAAGCCCCAAGACACCCCCCTTTTTCCACACTCATCCATAGCATGGGCCCCTGGATGCCCCTGTTGACCTTTAACAAATAGATAACCAGATATTTCTCCAGCAAAATGGTTTTATTCAGGAAGAGCAAAGAATTGAAATTCAGGACACGTGGTCTAATGGCCTATTGCATGCAAGTCCAGAGAACAAAGGAGAGGCACACTCCTTTATGTGTTATGGACTTGTGAGGGGCTGGCGTAAAGAAGTGTGTCAAAACAAACTAAATATTCAAAGTATAATGACTGTGCATTGGCTGAGCTATGGTAGTCTCCCATTGGCTGAGCTGTTACTGGGCAAGGAGGAATCTCTTCTTCCTCCTGCAGAGGTAGTAATGTAGTGCCACTTCCTGTTTGAGATGCAAGGTACTCCTCTTCCTGTTGTGAGGACACTGGCACACCCCTGAGAGTTCTCTCTTCTACCCTCCCGAATCTATTTCAACTGACTTTTCTGTGTGTTGACTTTCACACCTCCAGTGGCTCATCCTTTTCTGCCAGGCTGGGCCCAGGTGCGAACTAGAGGATGAGCATAAATTCTTGAGTGAGACGATCTGGGGTTTATTCGCGGGCCTTGCCATGTGTCAGCTGATTGACACTGAATTTAGTTTCCCTCATCTGTACACTATGTCTAATAATTAAAATAGCCACCTTACAGATGTTGTGAATTAAGTAACAATGGTGGTGAATGTTTATTGAGAATAGTGGAAAGCTCAGGCACTACTCTAAGTGCTTAATTTGTTTTACCTCCCATAATTGTGCTCAGGTAGGAATTTCACAGCCGGGGCCTGAAGACTGGTATTTTTGAAACCTCTCCAGTTAGTTGAGAACCTCTCCAGTCAAGTTGAGAACCTTGGCTGAATATTAACATTTAGACAGCGATTAACTGTTCAGGTTCTCACCGACAAACAGACCTCATTCTGTCACTCACTAGCTCGCTTGGCCAAGTCTTTCAGCCCTTCCAAGGCCTCAGTTTTCTTATCAACAAGATGGGAACAAAAACACCATCCACTTCTGAGGTGAAATGAGCTAGCTGAGGTGACTCTGTCTGGCACATACAATATTTGATAAATGTTAGCTGTTACTATTAGGCCAACTCATTTTTCTTAGGTGACTGAGGATCCGAAGACCTTCTGACCTTTGTGCATAGGTCATTCTCAATTAGTTTAAATTCATTGTTTTCCCAGCTACATTGTTTATTTCAAATTCTAATTGTTGGGGGAAGGGAGGCTAGTATGCTATTGTGGGAAAATCCTGTGTTTGGTCCAACAGGACTGAGTTGAATCTTTGTTTGAGCCTCAGCTTCCTCATCCATAGCCTGGGATAACAAAACCCTGCATTGCTGTGAGAATTAGAGATAATTCCTGCAAAGGACACAACATCTAGGTTTTGCGCTATTGCCAGTGTTTTATTTACAAAATACAGAAGGTGTGAACAAAAAGGAGGGAAATGTTTTCAAAAATTCAAACAGGAATCAGGCAGAGCATGAGGAGCAGATGGAGAATGAATGAAGGCTGGGGAAGGCCTGGAGCTCAGGGTCCTGGGTCACAGATCTCCACATTAGCACCTCCCGGGCTCGGTGCTGGATAGGCACTGGTGACTGCTAACCTAAGAGTGTGGCCAGGGTTGCGAGCAATGTTGTTATCCCTATTTAGGGCTAGGCCAGACCCCCCCCCCCCGCCTTTTTGTGCAGAATCTCTCCACATTTCTGCTAGAGCCCTGTTTTGACCCAAGAAGAGCCCCTGCCATCTATCTGATCTGAGGAGCTGACCCCGGGCTTCAGTGCAGATCTGAGCTACTACATGGAGGGACAATTCCTCTCCCCAGACCCCTTTCAAGGGAAAATGGCATTTTACTTGTTGTCTTTCAAAATTACAGGGGCTATTAATACTAAATGCAGTCTGCATAAATGCTTTCCAATAAAGCATGTCCAGCTTCCTGGTTGCGGTCTCCCTCTTCTGAATGGTTGGAAATTGGGTATCTGTTCCTTTAAATAAGAAACATTTTTTGTGAGTCACCTCTGTTCTGTCTGAGAAATAAAGTTTATTTTCTAGTTCTTCTGTTGAGGAATTTTCCTTCTCTCACTGAACACCAGATTCTGCCCCTCTGCATCAGGGAAATGCTCTCACAGTTTTCTCTTGTGATTTCTTCAAGCCCTGCTGAATTTGCTGGTAAATTAAGAATATGCAGAACAAGAAACAGGAAGTGAGTTTTGGAGGAGCCAGAAGAGCCTAGTAGAAGGATCAAAAGTGAAAGAAAACTTCTTGGAGGCAATTCCATTCCCACCCTTTCTTCCTGCTCTGTTTTAAGGGATTTTTCTCTGGTTGTGTGGACAAGTCTTAGGAATTTGAGCATGTGGAATTAGGCAGTTCAGGGGCATCTTGGCATCGGGGACTTGGTGACCGTGATGTTGCTGGGACAGGGTGGAGCAGGTGAGTGCCTGGTGCAGAAGCAGCTTCTGGATACAATGTTGCTGGGACTTGCTGAGTGAGCACACCTGTGGGTTCTGCCAGGCTCTGCGAGTGGGGTTTCTCTTGGAACTACAGCCACCGGCCTTGCTACTTCTTAACTCTGGAAATCTCTGGTTCCTCTGCTACATTTCTCAGTCTCCTCAGAATCTCCTCAGCGGCCTCAAGTACACACAGTGTCTCCTGCTGGATCAGTGTGGAGATTCCACAAGACTTCCATTTGGTCCTGGGACAGAGGGCTGAGTGAAACTTTCCTCTCACACCCCAGTGCCCCGTGGTCCTTGGTCTCTAAGGCCCACAGTCCCCTTCTCCCCCTGCCCTGTTCCAGGAGCTTTCCTGATCCCCACTTTCTTCTCCTTTTGATGGCTCCCCAAAGACAACTCTTTAAATCTTTTGATACATATCCCTGAATTGATCTGTATCTTTGCAAAATGTATCATTGCTTTGTGTGTATACACTATTTTTTTTTTAACTATATGACTTGGAGCAAGTAAGTACTTTCTCTGTGCTTGTTTCCACTTCGCTGCATTGTGAGGAAGTTGTGAGGACGTGAGATGTGAATTTAATCCCTTTCAACGGTGACTGGCTCCCTACCCAAAAGTGTTACCAATTATTGTTACAAACGTAGTACTTGTATTAGTTCCTCATTCTTTTTCTTTTCTTTTTTTTTTAAAGTAAGCACTCTGTATATTTGCTTTCTGTGATTTTGCCAGGTGCTACTTTCTAACCGCTGCGTGGTATTGCACGATGGGCCGTCTCCCTAGTCCTACGTGAGGGCTTGCCCTCCAGTCCTTGGCCTGACCCAATCTGCAAACCTTTCCCAACATGATAGGTCTGAAGTGGGGATCTCATTGCTTTATTTGGGATTTCCCACGTTCCTGACAAGCTGGAGCATCACCGCATACACTTGGGCTATTTGAGTAACCCCATCAGGGAACTCCATATCCATCTTCTGTCTACAGGGTTTCTTTTTCTTGTCAATTTGCAGGAAACATGTTCTAGATATTATTAGTCCCATGGCACGTCCTGGGAACACAAACATGAAAAATGCAGCTTCTGCCCTGTGAAGCTCAAAGCCTAGGACAGGAACTAGTTACAAAATGGTGGGACAAATGCTGGGATGGAGGCTCCAAAGGCATCAGGAAAGAGTTAGGGACACCTCCTGGCTGGGACTTAGCCACTAACAGAATTTCATTCTGTTGCTGTGTTTTCACTCAGACTTTGTGAGCAGAATCAAGTGGCAGCAAAGGACATTGATGTAACCATGACACCTTTACCTAGCCCTGTACAGGGGAAGAGGCACTTCCAGGCACTTCACTTTATCCTATTAGCTAGAAGATGGGTCTATGTCCCCTGAAAGCTCATTCCATCTAGGGAAAGAAAAAAAGCGATTTCAAAGAAGAGAGGTGTTTGATCTTTTTGTTGATGTTGTTTCTACATTTAACATCAGAAAACACTTCAACTGACTCACAGCAAAAGGGCAGGGCTAATGTGTGTTTTGTTCTCTGTTGTACCTCCCAGGCTCAGACCAGAACAAGGGCTCCAGGATTTGCCTCTTTGGTAAGGCTGGCTGGTTGGTTCTAGGGTTTTCTAAGTCACTGAGGGTGAGATTTGGTGGTCTTGGGGCCCATGGAGCTGGTTATTGTATTTGAATGTTGAAGGGAAAACCATGATGAGGGTTAGTGGTGGGAGTTAGCAGACCCTCTGTGAGCTGTGGTGAGGGACCCCACTGTTTCCAGATCTCAATATCTCTCAGAATTGCTCAATCAATATTTATTGAATGAAAACATTAATAATAAAACCAGAAAAATCTGTAAATTCCTGAAGTATGAAAAGAAAGCATTCTTAGTTAGCATTCAGTCCAACTTTCCAGTTTTGGAATACGGAAATGAGGTCCCTGAAATAAAATGATCCACCCATAGTCACACAGCCGGAGCCAACGTGTTTTATGTTTCTGAAGCTGGAGGAGGAGCTACTTGGTTTAAAACAGGAAGTAAATGCTCTTAACCCTTCATTCAGTTTGTACTCTTGCTTTAGCTGCACCGGCCAAAACCAGCTAGCTGTGAGGGTCCCAGGATTTGCCTTCGGTAAGTCATTTGGGCCTTTTGGGAGGAAGACCTTTGATTCTAGAGTTTTCTAGGCTGCTGAGGTTGGGATCTGGTGTCCTGGACCCATGGAAGTGAGCCTTGTATTTGAGCATAGGTGGGAAAACCATTAACAATCCCTCTAGAGCCTCTAGGCCCACAGATTCCAGATCTCAAGGCCGATCTAGCTTAGGGTGATGCCTTCCTGGGGGGTTTTCTGGAATGGTCCAAGTACAGCGCTCTACAGAGAGGTCTCGTTCTTATGCTGGTGAAACTTGTCGAGGAATGAAAACAAAAATTTAAGTCTCAGCTGACTTTACTGCTCCAGCTAACCCTTTGTCAGTACATAGCCACCCACTTATATGTACACACTAACATGACCACGCACACAAACACACATGTGACATGCACAAGTCCTAATAATTCAGTTATTTATTTTTTGAGAAATTAAGACAGTACAAAGCAGTACAGAGAATAATGTAATGGCAAGCATAAACTGACAAAATTCGAGACCATACTCGTGGGGTTAAGCACTTATAGGTGAAGTTATGAATTTTGTCCAGTTTGAAATGTATAGGGTTGGTTATACATTTTGTTGGGATTTGAACACTTTTACTAGGCTGTGTGAAAGCGGTGGTCTCAGGGCCCTGGAGTGAGCAGTGTGTGCAGAATGGACATCTGGCAGTTTCTAGGGGAGTCCTCATTTCGGCATGGTCATCCTGGATGGGAAGGAATAGCACATTATTCGGGGTTGGGCCTAAGAGCCATTTTGGTACTGTTGAACTTTGAATGAGATACAGGTTTTTGTCTCAGAAGATGAATGTAAGTTTTGGATTTATTTTCCCCAGTTATCCATATCCCTAGGAGAGCTAGGATGCTGCTAGAATATCACTGGAAGAACTGTTTGTGATTCGATGAAATTTATTTGTCATTAAATCATGGCATATGAGGCAATGGTGGAGTCATGACACTGGAATTTAGACGCATCGGTCTACACTCAGGTTACAGCACATACCAGCTTGGTTTGCAAAGTTCTCACCCTCTCTCTGCTATGGTGGATTTGTTACGAATTTCTGTGTTTGTGTTTCAGGGTAGGTTTTGGTCTTTTAAAGTTTTAAAATATTTTTAATCTTTAAAAATATTATGATTATATATTTTCCTTCACTGGCTTTCAACTGCAATCAGAATAAAATCCTAATCTTTGCAGAGTCTGTCATTGAAAACTTCGAGTAAGATGCTCAAATCGGAGTCTGACTCATTTCTTACTGGCTTATTTTTAGACTGATTTTTCACAATAGTAAAGTGAGGATGGTAACTGCAATTTTATCAGAGATTTGTAGTAAAATGAAACAAGAAAAAATACTTTATATTCATATGGATTATATTTTATAAACATGTATTTCAACATGAACATTTATTTATAGTTATATTCTTTTGGGCATAAATATATTATAAACTTTTTAATATACTTATATATTATGTAATACAAATATATTTGTGTGAATTCATCGTTCACCAATACTGCCCATAGATAATCAAAAAGCAAAAGAAAACTTCCTGGATGTGTTTCCACCCCCACCCTCTCCTCCACCTTTTATGCATTATATATAAAATATTCAAATGAGTATTTTATAGATGTATATTTACACGCTATTGAACAAAACTTTAAAAATGTTTATTCCTTTTGACCCTGTAATACTACTACTAGGCAATTACTCTAAGAAAATAATCAGAGTGTATAAGGAGATTTGCATGTTAAGATCATCCTAAATGTAATCAGAGACTGATTACATAAATTATGGTTCATTCATATGAGTAGATGCTTTACAGATTTTGAAATCCATACTATAGAAAAAAAAATTAAGACATCAAGATGTACGTGCAGTATTACCAGTAGAAAAATACACTTATACCTCAGGAATATGGTATGTTCAATTATAAGGGAGTATAGATATGCATATATATATATTTATACAAACAAAAAATTTGGTAGGGAAGACAGTAAAATATTAGGTACTTATCTTTGGATGATGAAATTCTAGGTAATTTTAATTTTTCTTTTTATCTTTTTTGTATTTTCTAAACTGAAAACAGTATGGGTTGTTATCATCAGAAAAATAATTGTGGGGGAAAACAAGAAAATGCTGCTTGCATTAGACTATTTGGTTAATTTTATTCTGTAAAATAAGGTTTACAGATTTTGTTCTGTAAACTTTCTCTACTGGATGCTCCCAGTGGCCTGTGCAATTCTCGTTGTTTTTTTTTTTAAGATTTTATTTATTTATATATTTTATAGAGGGGCAGGGAGGGAGAAAAAGAGAAAGAGAAGCATCAATGTGTGATTGCCTCTCATGCCCCCCCTTGCTGGGGACCTGGCCTGCAATCCATGCATTCACCCTGACTGGGAATCTAACTAGCAACCCTTTGGTTCCTAGGTTGGTGCTCAATCTACTGAGCCAGCCAGGGCTGTAAAACAAAGTTTTAACAGTGATTAGGACTGATTTAAAATGTTAGACTCTGAACCTAATGGTAGCAAACAGGGCTGGACCTGGTTTAGACCCATTCCAGTATATGAATGAAAATGTGTCTTTAAATACAGATTTTAATTTAGATATATGTACATTTATAATGTGCATGGTAAAAATTTTAAATGGGGGTGAATGTTTCACCTTCCTGTTTCCTCCTAGGCCTTCCCACACTCACCCCCAGGCCTCCATTTCCTCTCCTCTGTGGCAACTACTGAGCAGCTTCCTGTGTGTTTTGTTCAAAGATCTGTGACTATACAAACCTATGCACCACTCAATACTACATTATACAGATCACACATATACAACCATGTTCCTCTCTCCATTCTTTTTAATAGTTGAATAGAGTGCCATCAGATGGTGAAAGCTTATTTAATGCTTCTGATATCAATTAAACAGTTGTTTCTGCTCCTTTGTTATTTTATGCAATGTGGCCATGAATAACTTTCCGCATATGTTTTAGTACGCTGATGTTTAAGCTAATGTAGGGGTAAACACCTGGAAGCTACCTTGTGGGGTTGAAGGATATGCACATTTTACATTTTGATAGATATGGCCAAGTCTCCCACCTCTTTATTTTTAATTCCATTGTCTCACAACACTGTGTATTACAAGTTTGTATTTCACCAATTTGGTAGCTGAAAGTGGTCTTTTGTAATCCCAATTTGTTTTAAAAAAATTATTGTGAATGAGGCTGAACATCTTTTCAAATGTGAAAAAGCCATTGTTATGAAAATATAAAGCTACTGGTTCTTACCTTTTTCTGAACTCTCTGCTTATGATTTTTACCTGTTTGTGCATTGGATGGTTGGTCTGACTTTCTCTTTTTCTTAAACTGGCTTATAGGACCCCTACTTTAAGAAATTAATCCCTTTTCTATTATACATCATATTACTGTCCATATTTCCCAGTGCAAGGTTTATTTATTTTTAAATTGTTTTTTGCAGAATATTTTAGTTATCATTTAAAAACATTTATTGCCCTGGCTGGTGTAGCTCAGTGGATTGAGCGCGGGCCTGTGAACCAAGGGATCACGGTTTGATTCCCAGTCAGGGCACATGCCTGGATTGCAGGCCAGTTCCTGGCAGGGGACACATGAGAAGCAACCATACATTGATGTTTCTCTCCTTCTCTCCTTCCCTTCCCCTCTAAAGATAAATAAATAAAATGTTTTAAAAATAAAAAAATAAATAAAAACATTTATCAATGGTTCTTTAATGGCTTTCAGGTTTTCTGTATACTTGGAAAGGTTCTTCACCTCTGTATGATTATTTTTAAAAAATTCTCCTATGTTTCTTTCCTTAGCATTTTAATTTTAAGGATTAAATCTTTGATCTATCTGCAGCTTATTTTGATGTAAAGAGTCCATTAGGATTAATTTCAGTTTGTTCTAGAAGCCTACTCATTTGTTCTAACACCATGTGTTTAAAAGCCACCTAAACATGGATAACCTCTTTCATAGTATGTTTGATTTGGCCATTTCTCATTGTTAACTTCTAATTAATATGTTAATTCCTAATTTCATTATTAACTTCTAATAGCCAGAGAACACAGACTATATAGTTTCTGCTTTTTGGAAATCTGTTAAGATTTTCTTTGTAGACAGTTTTCGTGAATATTTTGTTTGTGTTTGAATGGATGTGTATTTTCCACTGAGATGAAATGCTTGTTAGATAGAATTTGTCAATTGTGTTACACAGATCTTCTGTAGTCTTCTTACAATTACTATACTAGTCTCTGAGAGAGATGTGTGAAAGATTCTTTCTGCTTTAGAAAAAGTAAGTTCTTTGAATTCTCTGAAGTTCTTTTGAAAGTTTAAGTTCTTCTAATTTTTGTTTTTTTATTTGTTTAAATTATATTTTATTTATGCTATTATAGTTGTCCCAATTTTTACATCTTTGACTCCCTCCTTTCAACCCCTCCCCCATTCCTTCAAGCCATCCTCACACCACTGTCCATATCCACAGGTCATTTATATATATATTCTTTGGCTACTATAACCCCTAGGCTGTACTTTACATCACCGTGACTATTCTGTAACAACCAATTTGTACTTCTTAATCCTTTCATTTTTTCCACCCATCCTCCTGACTCCCTTCCCATCTGGCAAACATCAAAACGTTCTCTATGCTTCTGTTTTTGTTCTGCTTGTCTGTGTATTTTGTTCTAGATTCAATTGTTGATAGATATGTATTTATTGCTATTTTGTAGTTCATAGTTTTGATCTTTTTCTCTGTCTTAAAGAAGAGACCCTTTAACATTTCATATAATAGTAGTTTGGTGGTGATGAACTCCTTTACCTATTTCTCATCTAGGAAGCTCTTTATCTGTCCTTCAATTCTAAATGTTAGCTTTGCTGAGTAGAGTAATCTTGGATGTAGGTCTTTGCTTTTCATCACTTTGAATATTTATTGGCAATCACTTCTAGCCTGCAAAGTTTCTTTTGAGAAATCAGCTGACAGTCTTATGGGAGCTCCCTTCTAGGTAATTACTTTTCTCCTGGTGCTTTTAAGATTCTCTCTTGTCTTTAACATTTGGTATTTTAATTATGATGTGTCTTGGTGTGAGCCTCTTTTAGGTTCTTCTTGTCTGGGACTCTGCACTTCCTGGACTTATATGTCTATTCCCTTCACCAAGTTAGGGAAGTTTTCTGTCATTTTTTGAAATAGGTTTTCAATTTCTTGCTCTCTCTCTTCTTCTGGCAACCCCATGATATGAATGTTGGTACGCTTGAAGTTGTCCCAGAGGATCCTCATTTTGGGGGATTTTTTGTCTTCTTGCTGTTCTGGTTGGATGTTTTCTACTTCCTTATATTCTAAGTCACTGGTTTGATTCTTGGTTTCATCCACTGTACTGTTGATTCTCTGTAAATTATTTTTCATTTCAGTTAGTGTATCCTTCATTTCTGACTGGTTCTTTTCTATAGTTTCCATGACTTTTTTTATGCTGTTGAAGTTCTCAGTAAGTTCACTGAGCATCTTTATAACCAGTGTTTTGAACTCTGCATCTAGAGATCGCTTGTCTCCATTTTGTTTACTTCTTTTTCTGGCATGTTGTTCTGTTCTTTCATTTGGGCCATGTTTCTTTGTCTCCATGTTTTGGAAGCCTCCATGTGTTTGTTTCTATGTATTAGGTAGAGCTGCTATGACTCCCTGTCTTGATAGCATGGCCTAATGTAGTAGGTGTCATATAGGGTCTAGTGGCACAGCCTCACCTGTCACCCAAGTTGGGTACTTGAGGTGTGCCCACGAAGTGAGCTGAGTACACCCTCCTCTTGTAGTTGAGCTTTGATTGCTGTTGGCAGGTCAATGAGGGGGATTTACACAGGCCAATCAAATGCAAGGACTGGCTGTGTCCCCTGACCACCAATCTCTGACCACTGTGGAGGATCAGCTGTGCAGGGGTCCACCTCACAAGGCAGCACTTACTTCAGCAGAGCTCTGGTGCCCATTGAGTTTGCCCCTTGGGTGTGTTGCTCCAACATGGTCTAACACTGTCCATCAAGTATACAGGCTCTGGGTCCTCCCAGGAGGTGCAGGCCAAGGTCAGCCACCACCTGTGTTCTGATTGGGGCCAACTGGCATGAGCCACAAAGCAATCTGCAGTTGGCTGCTATTTGTGCTGAGTTTGAATGTGCCCAAGGGAGTCCAAGCTTTGAACCAAGGCCGGCTGTCAGTGCTGAATTGGGGCCACTTAGCAATAGACACAGGGCATGCTGAGGCCAGATGCTACTTGTTTGAGAGAATTTAGAAAAATCTGAAGCATGAGCCAAGATAAGCCATTCATTCACAAGGAAAAACCACTGGAAACAGCTTGGGGGGGGGGACAAATGGTGTGAGTCAGGTTGATGGTGTTTCAGATATGGTGCCCCTCTGCCCACTCTGTTGAGGGAGGGCTCAGAAAAGGAACAGTGGCCTCTGCCAGCACTTCTGCCTGGGAGAAAGCTGCCCCCCAGCTCTTGCCCTGATGCTGGACAATACAGTTCCTCCCCGTATGTCTGTAGTGCCTTTCAATTGGCTGACCTTGTGCTGGAGCTCAGAGAGAGTGAGTCTGAGTCAGAGAGAGTGAGTCAGAGAAAGGGTGTGCATAGGCACTTTAAGAGGGACTGCCTGGGACTCTAGCAGTTTGTCTTCTACAGCCTCCATCCCCATTGGTTTTCACAGCCAGAAGTGATGGGGACTTATCTTCCTGGCCCTGGATCTCTGGACAGGGAGGGCCTAGTGTGGTGCTGGGACCCCTCGCCCCCAAGACTTCCCTCCTGATTTTTATCTGCCACATCCCTTATCTCCACTCCTCCTACCAGTCTTGATGTGGTTTCTTCTTTAATTCTGTAGTTGTAGGACTTCCATTCAGTTTTATTTCTGGTGGTTCTGAATAATGTTTTTTTTTTTTTTTTTCTGTAGTTTAGCTATAATTTTGATGTGGTTGTGCGAGGAGACAAGTGCCATGTTTACCTATGCTGCCATCTTGAAGGGACATCCTTGTCTTCTTTTAGGAACACAGATGAGATTGTGTCACTCCTCCGTGATGTGATATCCTCCCCTGGTGATATCCGCCCTCAGCTTCCCAGAGAGGCTCATCTCCTGCCCTCCTCCACTCACTTTGTTTCACTCCCTTAACCACAGAACACACTCAAGCTAGGATTTTAACACTAGTTTTATTTACACAGATAATAGCTGCATAGTTTCTCTTTAACACATTACCCCCAAGCTGTAGTTTTCTCCAACATTTCCCAGAAGGAACAACTTTATAAACTTGCTATGTTTCTTTCCAGACCTTGTTTTTACATAGATGTCTGTAACCACTGAAAATCTAATTGTATTGCTTTGAATATTTTTAAAAAGTAGATGTATGATTTTTTTGCTATATTGTAACTTGTTTTTCTCACTGCCATCATAATATCTTGAATCTCTATCCACTTTTATTTCAGAAGGAATGCACTTCCTTAACCTCTGTCTAATATTGTGTAGTATGACTATACTTTAGATTATTTAACCCTCCTTTTATTACAGGACACATAAGATATTTCTAATTGTTCACTGTTACTCATCATGCTGTGATGGGACTCCATGAACATACCGTTGAACACACAGGTGTGTTTCTATAGTGTGATTTGAGGAATGAGCTTGCTAGTTTGTCCCTTTGTATGTTCAGCAGTTTTTGTTTGTTGCACTTTGAATATATGCTGTTAGGTGCTGACCCCTTATTTAAGATATCTTTCCTAAGTAAAGGTATTTTCACAATCGATTGCTTTTGCAGTGAAAGATCTTGGCTGTGCAGCCCTTGTGAATTCAATGCAAAGTGTATCTTTCCAAGATACTGTTCCTTTAGTTTCCTGAATTAAGAAAACTTGCCTAAACAATACTGTAAGCTCTAAATTAAAAGGGAGAGAAAAGGCTTTGCCCTATAATTCCAGTTCTAAGAAGAAAATAGTCAGACATATGTACAGGATATATGAAAAAGCCTCTCAATGCAACATTATTTTTAACAATAAAGAAATAGAAATTGCTTAAAATAAAATTTGATATATCCATATGCTGAAAAATTTAGAAACATTAAAATTATACCAAAGAAGAATATTATAAGGCTACAATTTTATTTTAAATATTAAGTGAGAAAGAAAAACAGGTGTGCACATCCGGTTATGCAGCCTGATTCTAAGTGTGTGTGTGCATGCTGTATGTAATGATAACTGAACTGATGTTATAATTTATTTTATTTGGGGGGATAAAATTTTTTATTGTTGAAACTTTATTTTAAATATTCACATTGTTATTATAATCCAGATGGGGACAGGAAGGTTTTTTTTTTTTTAAGTGTCAAAAACTTTTTGGACACTTTAAAAATTCATTAAAGCTTACCTTAATGTGCAAGTTAAAAATATTTTTATTTTAACATCATATGAACAAAATATAGGGGTCCTGGCTCATTACCTCTGAGTAATAGTTGGGATTTGTGTTTTCATTCAAGAATGTTAGTAAATGCAGGGGATTTTAAAGATCAAGGCTCCCATGTGCTTTGTTTCAGGAAGGAAAGAGGTCCAAACAGGCTAAGATCATTTGAGGTTAAGGGGAGTGCCAAAGGCAGAGTCTGTGGGGTCAAGGAGATGGTGGAGCCGGACGAGAAGTTAAAGGTTTCCTAGCTCAAGGTTCTCAAATGATATCCCTCCAGGACCGCCTCCTAAGTTAAGGGAGAGCCTGAGGAAGAGTTCAACAAACAGTTCTTCAACTTTGCAAAGAGTCTGAAAATCGTGCTACCAACTGAACTTTCATATTTATTATTCCTGCTGCACCCTGCTCACAACTCTCTGACCATGGACTAGTTTGTGCGCCTGCCTTCCCAAACAGGAAGCTACGTAAGGGCAGGAGCTTGGCCTGCTTGTTTTTAATTCCCTGCATCCACAGCAAAATGTCTGACATGTATTGTAGTAGATGTAATGACATTTGACACAGGAACAAACCTGTTAATGGTACTTTTCTTCTTCATCGGAATATAATGTTGTCTTTTGACCTAGGCTACAACTAAATTCCACTAACGCTGTCTGGACAAGTATGGATTTCAACAATTGTCTTTATGAAATTGGGGAGAATTTGAACAGTGAAGAGGTGGCCTCCCTCAAGTTCCTAAGCCTGGACCACATACCACGTAAGAAGCAGGAACACATCAAAGATGCCTTAATGTTATTCCAGAGATTTCAGGACAAGAGGCTGGTGGAGGAAAACAACTTGTCCTTCTTGAAGGAGCTTCTATATCATATTGGTAGACTGGATCTCCTGGAAAAGCACCTGAACACCAGCCAAGAAGAGATGAAGAAGGAGCTTGAGACACGGAGCAAGGCTCAGATCTCTGCATACAGGTGGGGAGATTCTCTAGAATGTGAGCACTGGGTGGGCTGGGGGGAGTGGACACATCTTTGTGGGAGGGTTGGCAGGTTGTTGATGTACTATGACTTTGGAGGCTCTGGGAAGATGTTTGACCAGGGCCAGTTCAAGAAATTTAGAGACCTGGTGTATAATTCAGGAAAAAAAAAAAAAAGCTAAAACCATAAAATAAAATTTTTGAAGTGAAACATTACCTGTAAGTCTGCTGACATTAAAATAGACTTTTCTAAATGTTCTAACTCTCTTTCTGAGGTGTCTGTTATGTGTCTATTATCTTGGTGTTTCTGCTTTGCTGATACCCACATTGTGTGCTTACTTTGTCTATTTTGGATAAAGCATCTCTACTTTTCACCCTGAAATCCTCCTCCCACTTGCCTGTGGATGAGTGTGGAAATTCTCAATGGAGTCTCAGGCTTGTATCTGCACTTGCATTACAAAGTCCTCCAATGAGGTGTATGCTGCCGGTTGCTCAGGGCTGGC